>CAAKMY010096744.1:5553-21277 GCA_901111285.1 Corrigiola litoralis | reverse complement strand
ATACTTATCTCAGTCTTTTCCGACCCTCTAAAAAGTCTCATTTCTCCATTACATCCAATTGATGGTGTCGTTCATTGATCTTAATCCAGACGTTATTCTTGGATTTATTTATTGCCTGATGTGTTTCCGGGCCTTCTACTCTATGACATGTATCGACCCTTCTATGTAGCCCGAAGTAGGCTCAGTCGTCGTCGAAGTCATTATTACTATTACTCCAATGTTCCCACATCAAGGATGAGAAATTATGTGAAGATAGTACTTTTTTTTATTTATTTGGCAAACTCATGGAAATTTTTGTAAAAATTACCATGAGTTTGAGGGGGGCTGTTAGGAAAGATTAGATATGAGTATATTTGAGAAAGTATAGTAGGATAATATCTTGGGTTGTTGCCAAGATTAGTTCATAAGATATTATCTCTTATCTAGTTTCCTAGGTTAGAGTATTCTCTGAGATTTATGATATCTAATTATAAATGTGGAAATGTGTAGTAGCTCATCAATCAGGTAAAAGCAATGACCTCTTATCAATGTTCAAGGGGACTGCCTTGCCTTTGAGGGAGGGATCCCATTGTCTAGTAAAGGAAACTTCTACCTGTTCATCATTTGCCACAATGGTCTGAAAAGTTGTTCCCTTTATGCTGCATGTCATAAACAAAACGTTACTCAGATATTCATTCAAAATCTTCTTTTTGGAGTTGATTCATTGTGCAGAACATCAATTAATTAACTGATGCTGAAAAGAATTAAGTAGAATAGTGAAAGGACAAAGAAGGTTGGGGTACAAACACATCAAATGTTCCTGATGTGGTAGGGTCATTCCAAACAAGATCCCAATACCTACAGACATAACACAGTTATCATATCACCAAAGTACCAAACGTTAAAGGTTGTCATGAGACGAAAAGGATTTAATTTTGAGAACAATACACTGGTTTAAAGTTTAATTTGTACTGAATTAAGCACGCCGATTTAGGAGCAGAATACTCACCCCCTATTGTCCTCTCCATTTTGAACCTCTAGCAAATTGTCAATGCCATTATATGCTATTCCAGTGACAATTCCTCCTGGTTTCGACAGTGTGACTTGAAGTAAGCCATTGTCCAAAACTACCTGCAAGGGCAAGAAGTTAAGTAAACAGCACCTTAAGGACAGCTGTTATGATTCTTAGTGTATGTCAACTTCATCTCTCATCCCTATGTTCTCTGTAAAGTTAAATTTAACACAAAATCTTACTAGTGTCTGAAATGTTGTATCATATTCTTTTCAGTAGCACTACCTATGTAATATGTATGCACTTCATAATAATTTCGCAACATAAAATGTTTCATTATGCCGGAATTCTTCTCGATCTTAGGTTCAAACGCTCCTAGTGACAATTAGTTACGAAAAGACTTTTTGCTACCTCCTGCATCCTATATCAAAGTATATTATAGTAGTGGTTAAACAGTGCGCGGCTAACTGGTATGCGTGTTCAAACATATGTGCAGTTTTATTTACCAACCACACTTATGATCACATTTGATACACTATGCTACTAAAAATTAAGTATTAATATGAATTTCGCAGATGGGACTTACATAACGATCCAGGATCCGAAGCTGAACAGCCTGGTCCGTGGGTGCTCCCGGACCTGGGTCCACACCTCCACCCCCGCAGCAACACATCCACGGTTTCCCTTTAGACATTCTCGCTTTACTTTCTTCTTATTGAGATAAAATGATGATATTACGATAATAATACTTGTAATTTGTGTGCATGTATATGTATGTGGGACATGTATATATATGTACCAAAAAAAAATGTAGTCATGTAGAGCTATGCGGCTTACCGTATAGTTTGTCTTGAACTAGAATTAAAGCATAAGTAGTCTAATCTTTGTCTTTGTACTCTCCTTGTGTTCTGTTTTTGTGTTTCTTTTCTTTCTTACTCTTGGCTTGGTCGCAAGTAGATGGTCTGATAAAGTCTTGCAATCCAAGGCTTTAAGTGCTGGACAAATATTAATTAACTAACGACTTTTGATCTTGACTGGGGAGAATGTTGTGCCTATTTCTGTGGACAGTATAAAAAAGGATCTTAGAAAAAAAATATATAATCTTTGTATTATCAAATTTCAAGAGGTCGACAACTAAAGAATTGCGGCAATTAATATTTGATTTGATGCATTCTAATTAAGTATGTTGTTTTCGCTCCAACTAACTTTGAGCTATTTTTGGAGGTGGTTTAGGGCTCATGATAGGAGAAGGTGGTTAATTCTGAGTTTTCTACTTTTTGGTATAATAGAGTGAAGCTAAGCATCAATTTTCTGTGTATCAAATCCGTTTCTGTAGGATCTCTTTATAGAAATACAATGGATTAATCAATCTTGATTCATAATTTAAACGAAAAATAAGATTCTCTTTCGTCTGAAAAATCCTATTAATATATGAATCAAAATTCCAATCTTATGAATGGGGTAAAGTAGCTCTAACCACTTGAGCTAATCCTTAGTTCACAAAAAAAAAAATATTAGACGACAAAATAATTCAGCATATATTTCAATGTTCACCAAAGCAGTGTTGAGTCGTTGGTTAACATGTGTCAATTGATTTATGCTACCAACAAAAGTTTGCTTCCTTGATAACCATTCTTAAGGAGAGTACAAAGCCTCATTGTATTGTGATGATTACATTAGTCCTGATCACTAGAAACGTAATCAATTGGCTCATGGTTATACTGGATCATCAATTGCCATACAGGTTGCATTGTAGCTATTAGACTTTCCGGATTTGGATTACTTCAACGCTTAAGCTTTGTAGGAGGATGACGGAAGACCCCATATTACCACCTCTTGCATTACCACTTCTTGAATATGAAACGATTGACTGAAAAAAATAAAAAGAATATGAAACGATCTTACGATCTCTAACTCAGTCTTACCGTAGTATCACACATAGTAAAAGTTTGTAGCATTTAGCTTAGCTTTCAGTTCATAGCTTCCTTATGCCTGCATTTCATGTTTAGCATCTGGTTGTAGCCTCGTCAATAGTGATAAAGTCACATAATCTGTGAGCTGTGGTGTACGAAACAACAAAAGAATGACTTGTCTTCATAATCTGAAGATAAGCAATGTCATGATTCTTAAATACTCCCTCTGTTCCAATGGAAAGTTAATATGTGCAAGTCTCATGTGAGGGGAAGTTCGAACAACATGGAGGACCATATAATGATGAATTAGGAGTAGTAGTTTGTATTAGCTTTCTTTCTTTATTATAATGAGTTATTTTCGTTGAAATCGAAATATTAGCTCAAACTTTATTGAAGATTTGTTTTCGGACTGTTTGATGAATAGCTCTTGACGTACGTTTGAGAATCATAAGACCATATGATTACATAAACCACTGGGGTCAGTCAATCACTAAACCATTAGCCCTTGATTCTATACAAGGCAAGTAAAAAAGAACGGAAAAATCACCAAAAATAACCCTTCAAGCTTCCTAAATTTAACTGAAGTCTGGTGGCCCTTCGAGACGAATGTAGTCATACATGATTCCCACAAAAGGGCTACCGCCTTTAGCCTGAGTCAAGAAGATGGTGTTATCGCCTTGTACGAGCTTGGCGCCCTGTATATCTGCAGTATAAAGCCTGTAGAGCCCATGAATCCCGTGCCTTGCAATCGCATTATCTTTGCCTATCAGCCCGGTTGTGAAAACTGGAGGACCTGCTTTTGGATCGTTTACTCGAACCTGCAAATTTGTTCATACATGCATTTAAACGTATTTTCTTAGTTCAAAGCTATTCTGATTAACAAAAGAGAATACAATTTTTTTTCTGATATAAAAAGAGAATACACTTGGTATCAGCTTATCTGTTCACTGTAAGTACCTGTAATTCTGCTAGATTTGCAGTTGCAAGTGCCAACCTCACTTTGTAGACACCTTTCTGGTTCACATTGTCAAGTTTGAATTTGATCTGCCATGTAGTTCCTTGGTATATGCTGTCTTTTTTCCTGCAAGAATAATAGAATAAATTTATCATTTACCACTCAAAAATTGCACTTAAATTCATTGAATGTGACTTTCATCCATCTTTTTCGAAATATGAAGCCATGATTACCTTGTAACTTGAGCAAAAAACCAATCTTTCTGGTAGTCACTTGCACCAATTGTGTAAACTAGATCTTCATTAGGATATAACTCGGCATATCTATCCCAAAGACCATACTGCCTAAATCTGTTCAGGAGAGACAGAAATTATAGGGCTTGCGATGTTGAACATTACCTTTCCTTTACAGTCACAAAAGAAACCAAGACTACTGGACTACTTTCAGAAAAGGTTGAGACTAGAAGCTATAATCGCTAGAGCAAACCTGTCAGGATGGTTAAGGTAGAGTTTATTGACATAATTAGGATCAGGATCCGGGATATAAAATTCTCTAGCTGTTCGATCAGGAACACCAATCTCCCACAGTGTTGGTCCATCCCTTGGAGGTTTATACACAAGATCACCCATATCAATCTCGCAACCTGTTCGGTGCCAATTCTTTATTCATTCATGTAATAAGAAACCCTACTGATTACAATCATATAAACTGAGGGAAATGTTAGGACCTGGAGTTACTGAGACGCCCTTATCACATACATAGTCTCCTATGAAGCCAGGAACCCAGGCATAGAGGTTATAGTCACCAGCTCTTATATCATTGATGCAGAAATAGCCGTTCTCATCTGCCTTTGTCCAGAACTGGTAACCCTGATAGTGTTGATTTTGTCAAGAGAATATGCATCATGCATGCTTTGGTTCTTGGTTGAAGTACAAACTACACTAAAAAGAGAGGGAAAAAAGAACTAAGCTCATTTGCTGAATTGGTATCACCTTTATTTCCAATTGCCACGATTTCACTTCACTTGGAGAAGCTAGCCCTACATAAGCTCCATCAGCCGGGATACTATCATCATCGGAGTACCTACTCAATGGTTTGAACTATCAGACTGGACAATTACTTATAAACATAATTTCTTTGAGAGTAAGGAATTGCATTGTAGTTATATCAACCTGTCAGAGACTACCAATCTACCAGAGAGGTTCCCCCGTTCATCAGATGTTGGATAATCTTCTGAAGCTGGAAAAGAATAGGGCCAGCTATCGGTTTCAATGGACATCTACAGCATTTTCTGTGTTAGTACTTCTTCGTTGATATATGCTATAAAGGGATGGGAGATGTTACTATCTACCAAAAATTGGATTATTCTCAACCTGATCCTTAGCATCCTCCCATAGCCAACGCCAATCAAATTCTTTAGGCACACTATTGAAGTACATGAAGACTGGACCAAAAACCCTTTTCCACGGCTCGCCCTCTGCAAATTTAGCCACCATGTCCTCCCCAGCGTAATGAGCACTGATGAACATCTAAATAGGAAAGATCCCAATTGATCACATCTTATCAAGTATAGCACTGGAGTTCAATGTTTTCAACATTGAACCAAGTCATAAATCAACATCTATAGTTTAGTGTTTTATATACTTACAGCAAGGTTAATAGGGCCAACATGAGAGGTCAGGTTCTGCTTAAAAGGCCCACCAGATCGGAACTCATCGCTAGGTGTTATTTGCCAGAATCCAGTAGGGGGATCAGTACATATCCATCCTTGGACTTGAAGATCCTGGTTCTCACATGAGTACTGGTATTTATCATCCACCTGTGTCAACAGGCAAGATTTATAGTCTCTTTATCTCATATAAACGCTATAATGCAATTTCTGATTCTTTAATAAGTAAAATTCCCATCTTATTAATGCCTTATACTGCCACTAATATTCAAAAATATACCTCTCCTTTGAATTCCTCCTCAACTGGATTCGTCAGTAGCACAGCTTCAGGATAGGCCAAGACTTGGCTTCTTTCTGGTAACCTGTCATCTGGAAGAGGCATTTCTCTTTGCCTGTTATCTGCTACAACCATGTAGTGAAACCTATTTATCGAGTTTGACGAAAATTACTTGTTTAGCATTATCATAGTCTCAAAGATATATACAATCACCAAAGCATAGAAATAGTTGCCAACGAAAGTCTGACCATTCTTTATTAAGCTTGAAAACAATCCTAGTTTGAGGAAGATTGAAACCAGGCCATTCCTTTAACTTCTCGTAGATGCCATAGGAGTAGAACCCTGATAAACCTTGGAGCACTATGAACCTGGAAAAATTCATGAAATACCTCTAAGCTTACTCTCATCTTTATTAAATTTCTAATGCAGAAAATAGAGAGGAAGCAATAGTAGTTTATCAGTACCTTTTATCAATGTTCAATGGCACAAGTTTACCCTTATAGGAGGAGTCCCATGTCCTTGTGAAGGAAAGCTCAACCATTTCTTCATCTTGCACTACAACTTGGAAGCTCGTTCCTTTGATCCTGCATGTTTATAACAGCTCAAGTGTAACACTCACAAACAATAAAATTTTTACCTTCATAATAACCGAGAATGAAGATATACGCATAAGGAAAGAGCTGAGACTACTACCATCTCAGCAGTCATGTAAAGGGAATGCGGATACCTATCATAGTATCCAGTGGTTCCTGTAGCTCCAGCATCGCTCCAGTTAAGGTCCCAATACCTGTATACATTATTGTAAACATGAATATAGTGGCAAAGCTTCTTATTTTGGCTACTGTATTGCCTTTCTCTTTCAATTAGGTACAATGAGCTTTTCTTTCTCTTTCAATTTTGGGACAATGAGCTATTCATTAGTTTGAACAAAAAAAAGAGCTTGATGAATCATGAATGAATGCTACATACCCTCGATTGTCTTCTTCGTTTGTTTCTTCAAGCAAGTTCTCTATTCCATTGTACTTTATTTTTGTGATGATACCATCCGGATTCGATATAGTAATCTGGAGTATACCATTGTCAATTGTAACCTGCAAGTTAAGATAAGGTTATGTGGAAATTTGTATAATCATACAAAGTTACACTGCAAGGTTGTACACTTGTAAGTTCTCTTTTCCGATGTTGGTACAAGTACAAAAGATAACACTATGTAGCTAGTGTAGTTGCTTATAGCTATAAAACCAAAAGAAACATAGTACATGTTGCACATATAGAATATATGCAAGTTTTTATTAGTGAACTAGAGAAGGAAGCATTACATAATGATCTTGGATCTCTAGTAGGACCGCTGGGAGGGACATTGTCAAAGATTATGAGCCAATAAGTTTGTGTCTCTACAACAAGACAGAAAGAACTTGTAAATATGGTTAATGATAGAAGAAAGAAAAACTTCTTTTTACTTGATCTTACCTTACTCTACTTCCATGTCATATATATACTTGATGTTATTAAGGTTGTGTCTCTTTTACTTTATCTCTTTACTTAGTCGCCACTGTTTTTGGATAAAAAGACCGGATGGGAGTTTGCTCTGTTGTGAAGGCTGAGCAAGAGTAAAATGATGGATCTACGTATTATGAAACCTCAGGAAAGGTATGCGAAATGCAATATGAGTCTTATGGGTTATGACTCATAATTTGGAGAAGTTTCCGGGACTATTACTGCAAAAGTAACGCATGATCAAACAAAACTATGCAGAAAACTACGGCGTGGTAGTAATCAGCAATTTATCAAACACATGTTTTTATGTGTGTATATTGGAGGGGAGGAGCTAATGTTGCAGGGAGAGTATATGAGTATTCAAATCCTAAAAAACCTTTAGATAGATTGAGTTCTCAATCACTAGACCAACTACCCTTGCTCCTCATACCTGTCAAACAAATACTAATTTAGAATTTTGGATAATTACGGTTATACACTTATACCGTTATGTCTAAGTGTAATTGTATAAGCACTATTGCTTACTCATTAGTCACTGAACTTAGATTTCAGAACTGTGTTCAAGTTCAAAACATTATTAGCATGACCAGAAAACCAGCTGCTGCTGGTATATTCAATTGAAAGACAATCAAGAACACAAAACTGTCTTCAAATTCATCTGATCATTTCATTAGCATGACCAACAAAATGACACTAAATTGGAAAAGCCCACATCCTTTAAACTTTCACAGTACGCATACCATGTAGATAGATACCCAGTTCAGTTTTATCTTGACAGCTTGATGCTTACTGTTTCCTTTTCTCATACAGCTTTGTAGTAGATCTTACTTCATAAAAACGACCATAATTTCTCAAATGAGATAACGAAATAGTTAACTTTAACTTCTCCATTACTACTAAATTCTACCATATTAAAGTGACATTTTCTAGTGGTCCATGATAACAAACTTTGAGACCAACAAGATTTCTTGTGTCTTATATTAGAAGAATGTCGTCATGCAAAAGAAAACTGATAAACTAATTATTGGCGGAAAGAAAGGGGGTGAACAGCAATCTTCTATAAACATTTCGTAGAAGAAACAAAAGTTACCGGTAGAGTCCCATCAATTTTTCGCTAGTGGGCTCAACAACGATTTGTCGATTTCGTTGTCGTTGAACTTGAATGTTATTATTACTTTTGTCCATATGACAAAAAAATGATTACAAGAAGGAGATTCGAGTTTGTAACCTAACCTCTATTTATGCTTGATGTTTCTAATACGGAGTGCAATTTAGATTACAATGTGAATTGTTGAATGGATGTTCTAACGATTTGGATTCCGTTACATACCAACCAAAAAGCGTCCATTGCGCATGTCTCTACTATACTTTCAACGTCGCCACTTTTAGGTAAGTTCAATTCCTTTGCTTGCTTCCTAAAAATTGGTTTTTATCAAGAACGATCCTCTGGGGTGCAAAATATGGTATCCAAAACTTAGTATCCTAAAGCTCTCTGTTTCACTATATCAGGACGACCTCATCTGGTCTCCTAAGCATATCACGGTTTCAGGTACAGTGCAACTCCTAGAGCATCGTGTAACCTCACATATGAATGGGTCTCAGCAAGCTAAAACTATGCAGCCTCACTTGGGCTTCACTAAATCAGGAGGGGTATCTTTTTTCCCTTTATGCGTGTCACCTGGGCACCAAGAACCAAATTTTGTAGGGGCCTCATCACTTAGTACCAGGTTTAACATGAAATCGACCAAAACTCAACACAAAAATACGCTAATCATAGCAAATCTTTTGTGATACCATATAGAAAACCAGAATGTCATCAAGATCTGCCATTAAAGTACACATCTAGTTTTGATGACCAGAAACCAGTACAGCATCGAGTTTATTATGACGTAGAATAACCTCATGTTGTTTTACTTTTTACACAAAGAATATGACCGAAAATACAAGCAATGCAGAGAGGTTTGTTGGTAAGAAAACAAGAATTTTTATCATACTTAACTAGTCACTTGATATATTTACTTCCTGAAAAATGAAACCTCATTGCTCAACAAGGTAAGATGGAGTCACAGACTCGCATAACCTGCTCTCAGTCACTACTTTGAAGGTTCAGATACACATAATACAGACATCAAATTAGCGATTTACTGGTACGATGTCTCCATTTCTAGTGTCCTGGACTGCTTTCTGCTTTCTTTGGAAACATTAGAGAACCTAAAATAAACGCAATCCCTGTAATGGCAATAGTAACTAACAGGTGTTTTCCTGGAAATGTTGCCGGGGCCCTTCTTACAGGTCGTGGTTGTCTTTCAGCCACAGGTCTTGAATCTCTGTAGAATTAAATTGAAAAATGTAAGACGCTACACTTCAAACAACAAACCTTAACTAGTTGTAAACCAGGGAAAAAGGTCAATCATTATTGATCATTGAAAGACCCTCGGAGGGGGGGGGGGGGGNNCTAATTTTTCATCTTCAAATCATTTTGTAGGAAGCCTTAGATAGTCTGTATTATCAGTACCATATCTGCAAATTAAAAGCTCAGAAATACTGAGTGTTAAGGATATTTCAGTATCAGCAAGGTGACAGATGGTAGACCTCTATTGAGATACTAGCACGAGAATTACATCATATTGGAAGGTTTTCACAAAACACATCTGGTCTGCAGATAATTGTTGTAGAAATTAAGACATTTGGCATAGATTGGGAAAACTGGATCAACGACTGGAAAATCATAACATAAGACAATGAACTCTACCGCATCATATAATCTACATACATTAGACACAAAGTACTGTAGCCAAGCGAGGGCTGAATTTGTGAACTTCTCTCGAATGGAAGCAAAAAAGGTCATCAAGAGTCAAGTCACAAAAACTGTGGGTAGAAAACCATGCCATAAATCTTCTAAGAGAGTTTACTTAAACAAACAACATTGCAAAATTAAAAGGCTTATATGAGTTAACATCCAAGCTCAGAACTTCCTCCACTTAGCAGCTAATTGTGGTGCTTCTCTCTTCTCCTCCCCACACTTTTACTTCCAGTTATGAAATAACTACTGTGAGCTATAAGATCAAGTATAGAAATCCAGCTAAAAGAAAATTCTCTCAGGCGCTCAAAACAAGTAAATGTAAACCTATTTCACTAAGTCATTAGCTGATGTACTAAATGCATCAACTTATATCTCAAAAGGGACACCATAACAGTCCAACATCATGCATCCCAAATCAACTAATCACTTACCTATTGATCCTTGAGTATATAAGGAATAGGGGCAAGTAGAAAGAATAGCAACAATTTTCTTGAAAGGGGGATAAAGAACGGTATCTAAATACCAGAAATGAAAGTTTCTAAATATTGAACAAACCAAGATTGGAAGCTGCATGACTTCCAGTAAACAAGGTCTGGGAAGAGTGTCAATGAAAGAAGACTAATCCTCGTCTATTTTTCGTTGAAGCTGTGTCTGCCTCCTGCAACCAAAGCTCTAGGCCACAGCCCACAGAGGCAATTTATAGAAAGGTGTGCCCTCCAAAAATATGTTAACAATAACATTTAAGCGTGAGTTTTACCACCAAGACTCAGCACCGTCACAACTATCTCTAATTTAATTAGCATAACTCTCTTTAGGCAATACAAACGCAAGCCTACCTATATCAGCACAGATACATAGTTGAAATGTCCACTTCATTACAAAATGTTGTGCAACTTAACCACTGGGCTGGACCCAAAAGGTTCCTCTGTAAAGACTTGCAAATAAATTTAATTTTGCTTTGTTACCTGGAAGAACTCGCAGTACGCTCAGCTACACCATTGCATGTTGTTTCGTGGACATAGCGATCACGCAATCTGATGTACCTGTTACAGTGATGGCATAACTCTGTCCTATTTCCACATACTTCCTGAAACAGACATGTCGAAATCTAAGTACTTGGCAACGTCAGAAAATTTTCAGTCATAAATTTTGATTCTCAAGATTAATATACCTGATGTTCAATCAGATCAATAGCAGGCAAAGGAAATTCGCAGAATTCACATGTTACAATCCTTTGGGGACAGATTTCACCTTTATGCACATCCAAAATATCACGCTCCATTGTCTCACTACATAGTGAACAAGCAACCTGTTCATGGAAACAGTCCACTATAAATCAAGTTAACATAAAATACTATACAGAATAGTGAAATACAATAGCTGTTAACAGCTGTGGTTGCCCGGACAAATAATGCTATAATGATTTGAAGGGGTAGCACCAAACAGCCATCTTCCATCCCACCCCCACCAACCTATAAAAAAAGAAAGGAATCACCTCCCCACTAGCCTTGACTACTAGCGTGAGGCTTCATAAATCTTGAAGACTGCAAACCCACCAACAGCAGAATTTAGAATGGGCCACTGTTAGTGTACCCATAGACTTCTAAAGTACAAGCTCTGCACTCAAACACAAGTATCTTGCACCATGATAAAATGAGCATCCATTCGTTGTTCGATATACATGTCAGGGGACCCCTTATTTGGGAGGGGAGGTAATGTGTCCAGTTATCTAAGTTTAAATACCTTCACCTTAATAGTTTCTATGCTATGAGAAGGAATAAATGCAGTCTAGAAGTTTGACCGGTTATCAGTTGTGAGGCGAAAGGAACTTCCGGCACTTCAAAATAGACAAAAATAAACAGCCGGAATAACAGCATACTGTTACACAATTGTATAGAATAGATACACAAGGTGGTCATGTACAGAATTTGCTGTTTGATATGACATACAACGAGTTCTGGTGAAAGCTACGCTTGAACAGACAATTTACTATGCTGTAATGCTTGACTTCTTCCAAAACAGAAAGACTAATATTTCAAATAAATATCAGAAGAAGAAAAACGAAAAAGAGAACAGTTGCAAAGTCAGTCGTATTGAAGCCAAAACAGCTTATATGGGCTATCTTTGCCACATTTATAGTTCCATAGGCCATTATAAATCTTTGGGCTGCATCCTACAACTAACTTTCAAATTATTAAGCCAGAAATGAGTTTGAGCCATTTGCACATGGACAAAAAGGCAAGTTTGAGCCATTGTCCACAAAAACAATTTTTTTGGGGGTCAATTTTTGATTTGTTCAAAAATTGCCAAAAATGACCAAACAAACTCCTTAAGTCCAAAGGTATATGTTTGGACATATGAAAACTATATTCATTCATATTGATAGGTTTTGGTACGTGTCTCACGAAAAATATGGACTTGTGCACCATTATCACAAACTCATGATATGAATCATTGTTTGGCACATTTGTGGGTATATAGGTCGTTATACAAGTTTTTCTCAATACCGAGCCAACGCCTCAACTGAGGTTACGGCGTAGGTTACACTCCACAAAACGCTCTTTTGGAGGTCTATTTTTTTGTTTTGTTCAAAAATGTGTTGTTAGTTACTAAGCATACTCCTAATATCCGCCCGTAGGAATATGTTTGGTGAACATGAAAGCTTTATTTCCTTATATTCATATGTCTACTACAAGTATCACAAATAACATGGGCATGTACAACATGGACAAAACCTATAATATGGGCTATTTATTGCCACATTTGTGGTTTTATAGGCAATTAAAAACCTTTGGGGTGTGTCCTACCCATTTGTCAAATTTCAAGATCAAGCACAAAATGAGGTTGCATGGGTTATACACCACAAAACGGCTTTCCAGGGATCAAATTTTTGATATGTTTAAGAATATCCCAAAACTGACCAAGCATTCCCTAGGTGTATATTTGGCTCTTATGTGAACTTTATTTCTTCATATTAATAGGTTTACTACGTGTCTCACGAATAATACGACATGTGCACCAACGACAAAAGCCCATATTAAGGGCCATTGTTTGTCACATTTGTGGTTCCATAGGCCATTATAAATCTCATAAATGCATTGTACCATTTTTTGTCAAATTTCAATATGGGCCTGAAATAAGGTTTGGCCGTGGATTATAGTCCACAAAAAGGTCTTTGTAGAGGTCAATTTTTGATTTGTTCAACAATGTGCCAAATATGACAAAGCATACTCCTAGTGTCCCAATAGTGTGTTCGGAGCTTATGTGAACTTTATTCATTCATATTGATAAGTTAAGTACATGTCTCACAAATAACATGGGGTGCACAACATGAACAAAAACAGATGACATGGGTCACTACTCGCCAAATTTGTGGTTTACACCATTATAAATCTTTTGGATACATCGTACGAGTTTTTCTCAAATAATTCTCAAATACTGAGCAAGTTACCTAATGAGATTTGGGAGTGGGTAGTCCATAAAAGCGGTTTTTGAGGGTCCATTTTTATATTGTTCAAAATGTGTCAATATTGACTAAGCATACTCTTAGTGTCCATAGGAGAAAGATTGGTGCTTATAAGACCATTATTCTTTCTTATTGATAGAATGATAGGTCTACTACCTCTCTCATATTATGGGCTTGTACACTATGGACAAAATCTATGATACGGGCTACTTATTGTCACAACCCTAGAGATCCATGATGACCTACAAGTCTACAACACTAATAAAAAGGAAACTTGGAAAAGTTACAGCTAATTACTAGTTTTCAGTTCGTGAAATTAAGACTAGAATAAGTGATCTCCTACTACGCGACTTATTTCGACAAGGCAAGCGCCTTCCTTCTCCACCTCACCTTGATGCTCCAGAGACCCTATCGACGACTAGGTGCACCTCAAGCCTTTTTAAACACTACTATACCTATGGGATATACTTCATGAACCAATAAAAAGACTTTGGCAAGCTGCAAAAAGCTCAGCTCAACCTTGAAGTAACTACAACAAATAAGTCTAGTGACTGCTTCAATATTAGTCCCTTAGGCAAATGTTTAACTTTTTTTTTTTTTTTGAAGCAAGGCAAATGTTTAACTCAATTAAGGAAATATGGGTGATCAGTGATAATCATCTAGACTACATCAAATAAGTATAGCGACTGCTTCAATGTAAGTCCCTCACTCAATCTATCCCCTATCAGTTGGACTTTATCTATCTAGAAAACTATGTGTCTTAAGATTCGCCACGCAGTTGTGCATGATCAGCTAAGTGATCAGCATGTGTGATAGACTAGCCTAAGTGCAAACCATCTACCTCAATGGAAACATATCTAACAAAACATATCGTAATAAAAATTTAAAAGCTGACATGACATAGTAAAGGAAAGTATTCACTGAAAGCACAGGGGACATAGTACTAGCAAGAAAAGCAGATCCACCCATCAATAATCCTTGACGAAAGTCACTTACCGGAGCATGTGTATCCAGATAATGCTCATCAGCATACTTTGTTGGCACCATATCCCCACAAACTTTACATTTTTCAAGGTTCCGGACACAGTGAGCATAATGCAAATCAATATTCGTCGAAGGGATAGGTCTATCACTGAACAAAAGAGAACACAATTCTCAGCTCATCAAAAAGCTTCAACCTTCATCTACTAATAAACTCACAAACTAAATCACAACCAAACATCACTGATCAGTGATCACTCATATTTCCTTAAAGACCTCAACTAGCATGTCTTCACTCAATACTAATCAAATAACACATAAATAACAACCACCATATCCAATTTTTACTCAGATCTTCCCTTCCAACAAAAAGAAAAAAAAAACATGAAGTGATTACATAACATTACATCAATATTTCTCCTCATCACATCAAAATTCAGCTCAATTCATCATGTAACATTTAAAGACATGCACTTTACTTCCTCATTCAATAACTTTCAAGTAGAAACATACCCATCTCAACATAAAACACCAAAAGAACAAAACTTTAAAAACCCAAATCACAAAAAGATCATACAAATCAATATCAACCCAAATGATCAAAAGTCACCCATGTCCACCTAACACCATTATCATCAACCACTATCATCAATCATCATCACAACACAAGTATGATAAACAGAAATAATTACCAGTGTTTACAGATGGAAGAAGGTTCCTCAGATATCATAGCCATTTTCTAGTGATCCCTTGATCAAGGTAACTTTAGTAACATCCACCGACATGGTAAAAAAAGAAGAACACAAATTAATCACAGTAAAATTTACCCAATAAGAAAATAAAAACATTATTATTTTATTATGTATGTATGTAATGAGACATGAAAATCTGATATACCTGAGATGACAAAGAGACAGAAGTGGAGAGTTCTTCGATTTTACTGTTTTGTTGTTGCGTTGTTTTGTCTACTTATAGGCTATACTTATCTCATGGTACTACTCCCTCTATTATTAAGTTTATATTTAGGGCTCGTTTGATATCACTGTTTTGATATAATATTTATACAAATAAATTATAATGCATAATTAAAATATTTGCATTTTTTTTTTTAGGTAGGTAAGGAGGACCCTTACCGGACCGGACCCATCTCGGGTTGACCCGGTATACACGGG
>CAAKMY010096733.1:0-42832 GCA_901111285.1 Corrigiola litoralis | reverse complement strand
TCGGGGCCGAAACGAGGAATTTTCGTGGATTATAGTCCACAAAAAGGGCTTTTTTTGTCGATTTTTGGTCTTCCCAAAAATGTTCCGAAAATGAACACGCATGATGCTAGGGTGTAATGGAGCATAGTTTTTAGCATATGGCAGTGTCATTCCTCCTTCTTCATAGACTTACGGTGTAGTTATCGCTCGATTCGATCATGTGAATAATTGACAAAACCGATGATTTGGTCTACACCTAGGCTACTTTTTGGCATTTTTTCTTGCTTCATTCATCATTATATGTCTCTAGAATGGTTCTCGCCAATTTTCGTCATATTCTATTTCGGGGCCGAAACGAGGAATTATCGTGGATTATAGTCCACAAAAAGGCCTTTTTTTGTCATTTTTTGGTCTTCTCGAAAATATTCCCAAAATGAACACGCATGATGCTAGGGTGTAATGGAGCATAGTTTTAGCATATGGCAGTGTCATTCCTCCTTCTTGATAGACTAACGGTGTATTTATCCCTCGATTCGAGCATGTGAAATATAATGACAAAACCGATAATTTGGGCTATATCTAGGCTACTTTTGCCACTTTTCTTGTTTCATTCATCATTATATGTCTTCAGGATGTTACCACCAATTTTTGTCTGATTCTATTTCAGGGCCGAAACGAGGAATTTTTGTGGATTATGGTCCACAAAAAGGGCTTTTCTGTCGTTTTTTGGTCTTTCCGAAAATGTTCCGAAAATTAACACGCATGATGCTAGGGCGCAATGGAGCAAAGTTTTAGCATATGGCAGTGTCATTCCTCCTTCTAGATAGACTTACGGTGTGTTTATCGCTTGATTCGAGCATGTGAATAATTAACAAAATCGATAATTTGCGTTATGCCTAGGCTAATTTTTGCCACTTTTCTTGTTTCGTTCATCATTATATGTCTCCAGACTGTTTCCCACCAATTTTCTTCTGATTCTCTTTCAGGGCCGAAACGAGGAATTTTCGTGGATTATAGACCACAAAAACGGACTTTTTCTGTCGATTTTTGGTCTTCTCGAAAATGTTCCGAAAATGTACACGTATGATGCTAGGGTGTAATGGAGCATAGTTTTAGCTAATGTCAGTGTCATTCCTCCTTCTTGATAGACTTACGGTGTATTTATCGCTCGATTCGATCATGTGAATAATTGATAAAACCGATGATTTGGGCTATACCTAGGCTACTTTTTGCTACTTTTCTTGTTTTATTCATCATTATATGTCTCTAGGATGTTTCCCACTAATTTTCGTCTGATTCTATTTCGGGGCCGACACGAGTAATTTTCGTGGATTATAGTTCCCAAAATCTGGCTTTTTGACCATTTTTGGTTTTCCCGAAAATGTTCCGAAAGTAAACACGTATAATTATAGGGTGCAGTGGAGCATAATTTTACCATATGACAATGCCATTCCTTCTTCTTGATAGATTAACGGTGTATTTATCCCTCTATTCGAGCATTAGAATAATTGGCAAAATCGATTATTTGGACTATGCCTAGGCTACTTTTTGCTGATTTTTTCTACTTTTATTGTTTCATTTTTCATTATATATATCTAGGATGGCTCTCGCCAATTTTTGTCTGATTCTATTTCGGGGCCGAAACGAGGATTTTTCGTGGATAATAGTACACAAAAACCGATTTTTTGTGAATTTTTGGTTTTTTGAAAAATGTTTCAGAAGTGACCGAGCATGCTCTTAGGGTGTTGTGTAACACAAATTTAACAAATGGCAAAGTCATTCCTCCTTCTTGATAGACTTACGGTATGTTTGTCGCTTGATTCGAACAAGTATAACAATGGACAAAACCAATTATTTGCGCTATGTCTAGGTTATTTTTTGCCATTTTCTTGTTACATTCATCATTATATGTCATTAGGTTGCTCCCTGGCAATTTTCGTTTGATTCTATTTCGGGGCTGACATGAGAAATTTTTGTGGATTATAGTCAACAAAATCTGGCTTTTTCAGTCGATTTTTGGTTTTCGCGAAAATGTTCCGAAATTGAACACGCATAATGCTTGGGTGCATTGGAGCATAATTTTAGCATATGGCAATGTCATTCCTCCTTCTTGATAGATTTACAGTGTGTTTATAACTTGATTCGAGCATGTGAATAATTAACGAAGTCGATGATTTGCTCTATGCCTAGGCTACTTCTTGCCACTTTTCTTGTTTCATTCATCAATATATGTCTCTAGGATGGTTCTCGTCAATTTTCGTTAGATTCTATTTCAGGGCCGAAACGAGGAATTTTCGTGGATTATAGTGCATAAAAACGGGCTTTTTCTGTCGATTTTTGGTTTTCCAGAAAATGTTCTGAAAGTGAACACGCATGATGTTAGGGTTTAGTTGAGCATAATTTTAGCATATGGCAACGTCATTCCTCTTTCTTGATACACTAGCGGTGTATTTATTCCTCGATTCGAGCATGTGAATAATTGACAAAACCGGTGATTTAGGCTACACCTAGGCTAGTTTTTGCCACTCATATTGTTTTATTCATCATTATATGTCTCTAGGATGTTCTCCACCAATTTTCGTCTGATTCTATTTCGGGGCCGAAATGAGGAACTTTTGTGGATTATAGTCCACAAAAACATGTTTTTTTTTGTCGATTTTTGGTCTTTCAGAAAATGTTCCGAAAATGAACACGCATGATGCTATGGTGCAATGGAGCATAGTTTAATCATATGGCAGTGTCATTCCTCCTTACTTATAGACTTACGGTGTATTTATCGCTTGATTCGATCATGTGAATACTTGACAAAACCGATGATTTGGGCTATACCTAGGCTAGTTTTTGCCACTTTTCTTGTTTCATTCTTCATCATATGTCTCTAGGATGCATCCCGCCAATTTTCATCCGATTCTATTTCGGGGCCGAAACTAGGATTTTTCGTGGATTATAGTCCACCAAAACGAGCTTTTTCTGTGGAATTTTGTTTTTTTTGGAAAATGTTTCGAAAGTGACCGAGCATGCTCTTAGGGTGTAGTGGAGTATAATATTAGCATATGGAAGTGACACTCCTCCTTCTTGATAGACTTACGGTGTGTTTATCGCTTGATTCGAGCATATGAATAATTAACAAAAACGATGATTTGCGCTATGCCTAGGCTACTTTTTGCCACTTTTCTTGTTTCATTCATCATTATATGTCTCTAGGATGGTTCTCGCCAATTTTCGTCCGATTTTATTTCGGGGCTGAAACGAGGAATTTTTGTGAATTATAGTCCACAAAAACGGGCTTTTTATCTCGATTTTTGGTATTTCGAAAAATGTTCTAAAAGTGAACACGCATGATACTAGGGTGTAATTGAGCATAATTTTAGCATATGGCAATGTCATTTCTCCCGACTAACGGTGTATTTATCCCTCGATTCAAGCATGTGAATAATTGACAAAACCAATGATTTGGGCTAAACCTAGGATACTTTTTACCACTTTTTTTGTTTCATTCATCATTATATGCCTGTAGAATGCCTCGCGCCAATTTTTGTCCGATTCTATCTCGAGACCGAAACGAGGATTTTTCATGGATTATAACCCACAAAAACGGGCTTTTTCTGTCAATTTTTTGTTTTCCGGAAACGAAAGTGTCCACGCATGCTCCTAGGGTGTAATAGAGCATAAGTTTAGCATATTGCAATGCCATTCCTCCGTCTTGATATACTTACGGTGTATTTATCCCTCGATTCGAGCATTAGAATAATTGACAAAACCGATAATTTGGATTATGCCTAGGCTACTTTTTGCCACTTTTCTTATTTCATTCATCATTATATGTCTCTAGGATGCATCTTCCAGACGTGTTTTTGAAGGGTTAGCAAAAGGAAAAAGGAAACTGTTGTATCAACGATAGAACCGACAACTAGTTATACAACCTTAGCACCGATCCAGCAAGCAATGTATTCACAGTAGATAAAGGACCAATTTCATGCCAAAAATTCACATATTTTTGCAATGACAATAAGCTCGAAATAAATATAACAAATAGGATGATGAGCTACAAATAAAACATTAGCATTTGCAATCCAGTTTACAAGAACACAGACACAGACTAATTACAGTGGACTTCAGAGGAGGATGAAACATGTCGGTGTAGAAGAAGACTGACAAGACTGCTAACTATCATTAAGGGATTAGATTACCCGCCTATGTCCTCCAAAAGCCCAAATCTGCATGGATAAAAAAAGATATGGAATAAGAACAGACCTGAATCCTGGTGGTCACGGGCCCACCACAGGAAATTTTGTTTATATTTAAAAAAAAACAAATAGAATTGCTGCAATCACTAGATTTTCTCAGAAAGATTAACTCTAAATTCAAAATGGAGATTCACCCGTATTTGTGCAACCTTTTCTTAATACAGTACATCACATTTAGTTGTGAAACAACCAAAAGACACAAACCAACATTCAGTTATAACAGCACACAAATCAACAAGAAGCTTAAAGTTATTATAAATTGATAGTTTTTGGTTCGAACATCAATATCAATAAAAAGGACTTGTGAAACAACCAAAAGACACAAACCAACATTCAGTTATAAAGACACACAAATCAACAAGAAGCTTAAAAGTTGTATTGATACATGTGAACTAATCATGGCTAAACTTGTAGCAGTGATGGTGGGACTAAAAGGGTTAGTAAGTAGAAATCCAGAAGGGGGAGCGTCTGGAACTTGTAGAGGATAAATGTCGGAACAGATTGACTGACTAACAGGGTAGCTTACTATCTTTGAATGGGGAAGTCACTTTAATTAAACCTAAGCTAACTCGCTTGACTGTACTTCTAATGTCTAATAATCGCTCTGTAGCATAGCAGAGGGACCGAAATTATGATGGTCTTGTCCCACAGCCAAAACCCAGGACCACCATAGAGAAGTAGAATCCTCTATATGCCTTTGTATGCATAGCTTGGGTTGAATGGCTTGTTTTCTGGATTCTTTTCCAAAAAACAGCCTATATTTTTGTCTACCAGCTAGTCAAGAGCGTTGAAAAAGGCACACCTAGGCACCAGCGTTCTAGGTGATCAGTCCTCATCACTTAGAATGACCAAGGCAAACCAAGGCTATTGCTTTCTTTTTAAAAAAACATATGCACGTGAGTGGGTCCTACCATATACATGTACCTCAACCCAAGAAATCCATGATGGCCCACAACACTATCATCGGAAAGAATTTGTAACTGGAAAAGGTGGATAAAGATTGTGCTCCTGGGCTGATAAAAAAAATTTCAATTTTAGGTTTGGAGTCACTGAGAATACTTCAAATCTTCAAGCCTTTGGTCCGCCTCTCGCATTGAGGCTCCAAGAACCCTATTGCCTCAGTGAGCTTGATGCCTTTCTAAACACCCAGGTGGGTAAGGCTGCATATGTCGTAGACCTTCTCAAGTTTCGCCTAAGGCGGATTCATATGGGTTGTAGTTTATTCCATTTATACTTGGGCTAGGACAGATAACTTTTTAGTTAAAACGAATCTGTGTCATATAACCCAATGTGGCTCTTGCAGCCTTAGCAGCTACAAAGGAAGTTCTTTCCTACTCTGTGTTTACACCATCAGCAGGTTTCACAACAACTTTTTGTAATTTAAGAAAGAGAAAAGAAAAATCACTCACGATAGAACCAAAATCGAACAAAAATGCCCAAGACTTTATCGAGACAGATTTCATTACTGAAAAAGTTCATTGAAACAGAAAC
Source organism: Corrigiola litoralis (assembly GCA_901111285.1). NCBI lineage: Eukaryota > Viridiplantae > Streptophyta > Magnoliopsida > Caryophyllales > Caryophyllaceae > Corrigiola > Corrigiola litoralis. Next base: position 37,115 of record CAAKMY010096733.1, on the reverse strand, counting down.
GACTCATTTGATTGCACCTAGTATGTCCCACACATCCATCGTTACATACGCATTTCTGTCACATCCATTTTTGAATGTAGGATTTCTTAGCAACCCAAAATTTTATACCGCGTTAAAAAGTGAGAACTTTCCTTTTAACCTAAGGGGCATACCTCCTTCATGGCATACAACCAATAGTAATTATAGTATCATGATAACAACACATTTTTCCTTAACATGAGTTCAATCACTCTTATCCAAAGCTTCATAGTGTAACTCATAAGTTTAATTACTCTCTAGTTGGAACAATCTTATATAATGGAATAAGTGTACTCTTCCTCCACTTCATTGGTATGTGATTACTCCCTCAAATCTTGTTGAATGACAACATTAACAAATTTAGAGCTCTCTCACCAAGACATCTCCAATTAATCAAGTCATTAGGGATGTTAAGTTCTCCAACATCTTGCCCTTGATTAACGGTGTACAACTTATCAATTTATGACCTCTATCTATCCCTTACTACTTTATCCCCAACCAAGACCTTTGGGCAAAATCCCACACTTCACCCTCCCAATGTCATGAGCCTGGTTATCAATGTCCTATCCACCCTCCTTTGTATCCAACTTTGAGTATAAGTCTTAGTTCACTTTAGACCTTAACTCTATCACTGTGTTCTTAGCTTCCATTTTATCCTTTGTATACTCCTCAAAGTTCTCATCACTCCTACCTTTCTACAAGATCTTATAAAGTTCCTTATTCTTTATGGCTTGCTTCACCTCCTCATTCCACCAAAAGGAGTCCTTTCCCGGTGCCTCGAGCACCTCTTTTGTTACCTTCCTTACTTTGTGCAATCCTTTTATTTTTTAAAAGTTCACGTGAGTGGATCCTATTTTGTCATGTACCCTAGCCCTATAAATTCATGATGGCCCACAAATAATCAAAAGGACATTGTAACTCAGAAGTTTCATGGGGCTAGCGAAGAGATTCAATTTTGGTGTGGAGTCACTGAGAATACTTAGCCTTCGGTCTACGACTAACCTTGAGGTTTAAGAACCTTGTTGCCTAGCTGAGCAATATGCCTTTTCAGACACATGGACTTTCTCAAGTTTGGCTAAGGCGAATTATATTGGAATTAGTTGTTTATTCCAGTTATAATTGGGCTAGCAGGTCCCAGGAGGCTAGGACATATGGCTTTTTAATTAAATCGATTCCAGGTAATATAACCCAATGTGGCTCTTGCAGCATTAGCATACAACTACATAAAAGTTGTTTTCTACTCTATGTTTTTGCCACCAGCAGGTTTCAAAACAACGTTTTGTAGTTAAGAAAAGAAAGATCAGTCACGATTCTTTACTACCAAAAATCCAACAAAAATGCCCAAGGCTATATAGAGACGGATCTAATTACCTAGAAAGTTTATTCAAACAGAAACAACTCAGTCATGCAAGAGCATGAAAAGCTAAATCAATAAGCTGACGGTAGAAAAAGAAAAAATGCAGCCCACACCTGGAGCCCCCCAAAAAGAAATAAGGAGGATTGATCACAATGCATAGATGCCCGAATGAGAGAGCCAAAACATTCCTTCTCTATCTTCTTTCTTTCTTTATCATATTTTTAAGGGTCCCTGCGTTTAGGTGGTTTAAAAAGGATGGTAGGATGGACCAGGAGAGATACATCAACCTCCACATAAGGTTAATATTAGATGTCCAAAACCAAACGACAGTAAGGAACCTGACACTTCTTTAACTAGAAAGAGCCACAATACTATTGTTTTGTTTGGTATCTCGAATCTAGTTTTTACTAGAGCAAAGAAATAAATTTACATAGTACAATGGAAAGACGAGGACCATCAGATGTGGAACACTGGAAGCAGAAACAAATCTACGTATGCAATCTGATCGACAGTTAAGGCTGAGATTTCATCTTAAAATGTGAACTTTTAAAAAATTTGGGGAACAGTCTCACCGGAAAACTTAGTGCAGCAAGTTTTGCAAACACTTAATCGCTCTATAAAGGGCCGTCGGGTTCAAATGTCTCACCCTAGCAAGTCTGAGAGGATGCTACCAAAAACACCACAATAATATAGGATAATTGTCGTTCGACGTATATAGAAAGATACAATGAACTTACCTTCAGGTTAGTGTCCCAACTTCCAGTACAAAGAGCACTCCCATCAGCTGACAAACCCAAACAGCTTATTCTCCCCGCATGTGAGTTATGAAGAGATCCCAAGTCCAAGACCACCTACGGTACAAGAACAAATTTAGTTAAGTACACCATTACCAAATCATTCATTGACTACTGTACGATAATACATTTTCGAAGCAATTGCAGTCTCAGTAAGGTCAGACAAATACACACAACAAGGTACGAAATCTACAAACTTATTTATTCCAGTTTAGTTTAGCAAAAGTACTAAGTTTCCAAGGGAATGCTAAAATGGTAACATTTCTTGTCAATTGCAGCTTCTTGTATTATTTTTCGATTCATTTTTATGAGGACATGTGCAGTGGATTGTTAGCAGACATCGGCTGGTTTGCATGGATGCACGAAATGGTATATGGTAATGGCACCCAAAAAGAAAAACTATGTGGTGTATAAAACCAAGATGTGGTCTTTAATATTCACCAACTGCCAATGCATGGTGTAAAAAGAATCACTTTGATGCTAGATTTGGTGAAGTTATTATTGTTGACAATAAAAAAAATAAAAAAATAACTACAGTTTATGCCTTAGCCAATGGTGAACTCCTTGATTCGCCTTACGTAAATCTGTACAAAGTGAATCTTGAGCAATGGAAATCTACATTTCATTCAGCTCCTACAAATAAGGAAATAAGTAATAGAAATGGAACATTTAGTTCACGGAGGGGGACTGTGAAATGCAAATAGACATGATAACCTTAAAAGAGTATGATCAAACCCTCTCCAGCCAAAGACCATCAACCCTCTCACGAGCAGAAGGGCAGGGGCGAAACTAGGATTTTTATCTTAAGGGGGGCCAATTAGAAACTTTCAATTTTTATGGGGACCAAGTAAAAAAACTTAACTATTTGCAAAAAACAAAATTTTGCAAATTTACAAAAACTTAACTATTTGCAAAAAACTTAACAATTTTAAGAGTATGTATTTAAAAAACAAAATTCCTTATAAATTTGCAAAAAAAGAAAGAAAAAAAAGTTGGCGGGGACCAAGGTCCCCCCTAGTTCCGCCACTGGCCAAGGGTAAATCCAAATCCACAAAAACCCCGCCTCCCATATATCTTTGCACCCTATTGCATGGTCACAGACTCACAAACTAGATGATCCACAATAAGCCCACAAGATACTGAGCACATCCACCATCGTAGTAAAGTATACAATGTACAAGTGTATTAGAAATGCATTACCCTCGCCAGCAAAGTGTCCCAGACATAACAGTCACCATTTGAATAGCCAGCGAAAAGAAGTCTTCCTGATACCGAGAAAGCAATGCTTGTCACATGAGGAACATCATTTTCACCATGTTGCTGGTAGTACACTTGAAGTTGATGTCCAGTTCGAATGTCGAACAACCTGCATGTGCCGTCATCTGAGCCAGTGCCAAATCTGTTGCCATCTGGGAAGAACTTCACAACATTTACATCTCCCTCGTGGCCATAAAATGTCCGTACAGCACGACTTGCAACACGAGAATCCCACAAGCGAGCAGTTCCATCACACGAGCCAGATACAAACATTCTACTGCTTGCATTACTGATTGACAGGCTGCAGGATACACAGAGATTAAATGCCGGTTTCATCTATGTCAAAATGTCACACAACGGGAAAACTAGAAGAAATTCTATAGTTACAGCTAAAAGGAAGACTGGCAACAATAAACGTATACAAAAGAGAAAAACACAGGGGAATCAATCCAATTTCCAGGATAAGAAGTGAAAAGCAATGAAGTTCACTTTCCAAGAGAAACAGTGACTCTCCTCCCACATGTTTTCATGTACAACGAGTATTTGTCGTTCAAGATAACTTTTTTGTGGTTTTATTTTTTTTGTTGTATTTTTTAGGTTGTACTAGTTTCGCATTTTACTTTTTGTTATTTTTTGCAACATAAGTTGAGTTTTGTGGTCTTTATTATACTAATTTATATGTATAGTTGGCGATGATGTGGCAATAATGTAGCATTACAGGTGGCAAGCTACTGGGCTTGCAACGCCTTTTAATAGATATAGTATAGATAGATTAGCTACTCAAGTCCAGAGTAATAAGACAGCGAAAACTAACAAGATGTGATGTAAACCGAGCTATTGTCCCATAGTAACCTTTGATTCAATGTTGAATCATTCTGTCGCTATGTTCCTATTGTTTAAACTAAAAACCAATAGTATAGCCAAAAAGTGATGCAAAAGAAACTATTATGGCGGAATGACTCTCTAATTGGTTTTTGGTGGTTCACAAGTGTCATGTATCTAAATCAAAAATTTCCAACAGATAGTTGCCTTGCTCTGCATGTTTTACAATATAGTAAAAACATCATTATAAAATGAGTTTTTCACTTCAGCCAGGAATGGAAAATACCAAATAAAAAGCTAAAGCCACACAACTATGCATATTTTATTTCTTTAGCAACTAAAACTTGAAACTATTATAGGAAAATAATAGCTCCATTGAAAGGCTCATAAACCTATTTCAGCCGATCACCAATAGCCACAGCTTTTGGTTTGTCAATATCAACGAATCCCCAACCTAGCGATAACATTTAAAACAATTAGGAAGGGGATTCAGCACCTTAGTGCACTGGAAGAACCATCAGAATAGCAAAGGCTGAGAAGAACTAAAGTCAAAATTCATAATGAACTTATTACTGAGTAATTAGTTTGTAAGAAGAACAACTTCTTCCAGCTAAAAAACTGAAGTAGCAGCAAGATTCACAGAAGATACGTGAAAAATGAAGTACCTCAATACATCGCCAGTATGGCCAGATTGAAATTCACCTCCAAAGACAGATGTTCTTAATCCTGTAGTTATATCCCACAATATGCAAGTCTGATCACCGGAACTCGTAATTAAGTGGGTATCTTCATCGGGAACATATTGGCAGCATGACACATACCCCTTGTGCCCGCTAAGAGTTTTCGAAACAGGCAGGTTGCCATCTCTATCAGTGGGAGAATTAAGATTAAATATCGAGCAGGCACTATCAAGACCACCACATGCGACTGATTGGCCAGTAGGAGAGAAAGCACAAGTCATCACCCACGCACAAGGTAGCTTGATGGCATGAGTCTTCTGGCTTGTTAGGGCGTTCCAGACAATTAACCTCCCATCTTGAGATGCACTAACAATTCGGTTTCTCTCAGGTGTCCAATCCAACGAATACACCTAGCATTGTTTTAAAAATCAGTTTATCATGATGCAAAAATGAAAACAAAAGTTCTCTACAATAACAAATTAGTAATAAGCTAACAATCACACAATGTTCAAGCACTTCTACAAAATTCGGCATGCAGAATGTCCGAACCGATGCTCTTTCATCATTTCCTTGATATAGTAAAGAAGTTATAGATCCACCAAAGGTGTTAATAACATAACAATTCCACTAAATATACTACCATATTCATTTCATCACACAACAAACACCACAAAAATTCCAAATCTTCGTCAACAATTCATTTCCTTAAATTACCAAACAAGCTTTTTCGACAGAAAGCTTCATAACAATTCTATAAATCACATTAAATATTCATTTTAGCACAAACACCACCAAAAATCCCTAACTCTGTCCAAAATTCATGAATTTTTAAATTACTAAAGTAGCTTTTTGTTCTTTGATAAAAAACCTTAAACGAAACGCATTATAACAACTATATACTAGTTAATAGTTACACTACTTAATTCATTCCATTACACATCAAACACCACAAAAATTCCAAAGCTTTGCCGACAATTCATTTCCTTATGTTACTAAAAATCTTTTTTAAAAAAATTGGCGTAAGCGATGGCATAACAATTTTACTAATCACACTACCAAAATTCATTTCACCACACATCAAACACCACAAAAATTACAAAAGCTGTCCACAATTCATTTCCAAATGTTACTCAACAACTTCTTTTCCTAGAAAAGACGCAAGCGAAAAACGTCATAACAATTCTATTACTTACACTACCCAAATTATTACATTACACATCAAACACCACAAAAAGCCAAAACTTTATCCACAATTCACTTCCACATATTACTAAAGAAGCTATTTTCGGCCGCAAATGGAATACAATCAAACATCATAGCAATTTTACTAGTTACAATACCCAATTCACTTCATAACCCATCAAACACCACAAAAATGCCAAAACTTTGTCCACATTTCATTTCCATAAGTTCCTTTTTCTAAAAATGGCGTAACCAAAAAGGGCCATAACAATTCTACTACTTACACTACCCAATTCACTTCACCACACATTAAACACAACAAAAATCCCAAAACTTTAACCACAACCCAATTCCTTAACTCACTAAACACCCTCTTTCTCTAAAAAAGGCGCTACCTTCCCGGTATGACCCTGCAATGTCCGGCAGCAAACAATAATAAAAGTAGACCAATCCTTGCTGACCCAATTAAGGCATATAAATCTACAACTCAATTTGGGCATGTAGGGCGCTCAAGAAAATTTACATAGTAAACTGTTGGTCTACTTTTATACTAAAAGTAGACGGTCTTTTCTAATAATTTGCTTTTTCTAAAAATGGCGCAAGCATACCCAATTCATTTCACCACACATCAAACACCACAAAAGTCCCAAATTCTCATTTCCTTAAACCACTAAACACCCTCTTCTCCAAAAAAGGCGGTACCTTCCCGGTATGCCCCTGCAACGTCCGACAGCAAACGAGATCAGTCTGTCCGAAACTGACCGCCGTCTTCCCCTGCGCCGCCGCGTAACTCGCCACTGCCACCAATAAAAACACAATTAATTAAATAAAACAAAACCCTAAAATTGCACAATTAAAAGAAGATAGTGAGTTAGAATTAAACCATCAGTATCAAGCAAAAGTTTCCGGCGCTGCTTTAACTGCTCTCTTAAGGAATTGACCTGGTCAACGGCGGCCGAGTGCTTCTCTTTCAGCTCCGCCACCGACATTTTCTCCCCCACCGCCGCCCCCGCCGCCGCCGCCATTTTTACTTCTTAAATACCGGAATTACCCCTTTAAATTAACTGTCAGTTCTTCCTTTTACGACGCCATTGATGGGAGGAAGGATCAATGTTGGAATTACTCCAGCTTAGCTTATCAATGGAGATCAATTTGGAGAAACTGAATTTTGGGAAATTAATTGATTGGGATTTTTGATTTTTAGGGTTTTGGAGAAATTAATTGATTGGGAAGTTGATTTTTAGGGTTTTTATACCGAATTTGCCCCTTGAGAATGTTGATAAAGGTGGAAATGTGGAATGAATGAATGAATTTTGTTTATAGTTTTGACTTTTGTCGGAATCGGGGTTTGGTACAGTCGTGTCATTATCGAAGATTGTGTTTATTTTAATTTTCATGTAAAATGTTGGTGTTTTTACGTATGATGTTTATTGGATAAAAATAATCTTATTGGCGGAAATATACAATAATAATCGTAGCTATTGATATTGTTCATATTTAATGACGACTTCTATCATTCTATATGTTTATGTGTGAGTTATACTAAATGTTGATAAAAATGTCTTATTTATATGTATGTTAAAATTGTTCCATTGTGCCAAGCCTCTCTTTATCTTGATTTATATTTTGTCACCATATATGGACTTATTTCATGTTTTGTTATGTTGGATTTTGTTTGTGTAAGTAGCGTTATAATTCTCGGGTTTTGGTCTATCTATATATTAATTTTGAAGGTCATATCTGTTTTGAGTTGGCTTTCGTTATGTTATCAGAGCTTGTCGGTTTATTTAGGACATGACGAGTTTCATCGTCGGGTTGCATCGGCCAAGCCTTAATAGGTAGATGGAACAAGAAGAAAGTTCTATGAAGAGGAGATCGATGGGAGTATGTGTAAATAGTTGGAGAAAAAGAGTTGCATAACGGTTTAATGAAGCATAAAAAAGGCGAAAATAAAAAAGAAATTACTGCTACATGCCTACATAGTCAAAATTAACGAATTTGAAGTATATTGGTTTAGAACTCTAGATGTGAAAAATGTCAATCGCTAGCGTATTATTGTATGCTATAATACTGAAATTATTTTTGTGTGTTTACTCATAAGATTATTTGTGTCAATTCAAAATAACAAAAAAAAAAAAAAAAGAAGAAAGTGTTGGAGGAAAAAAGGAGAAAGTACTTGCAAGCCAGTAAGCCACCAGCTCACCACGGTCCATTATTTTGAGCTGACGTTGCCAAAGGGACGTAGGTGATGACATAGGGTGTATTTGGGGCAATGACTTCTACGTAAGAATGAGGGTCAAGTATAGATGTTGCACCCTTGCATAATGAGGGGGGCTGGGGAGGGGTTGACATTTGACTTAAACGAGTAGCACTAGAGTTTAATGGCAATCATCATATTCTTGGTAGCATGATGATGATTGATGGAGAATTTGTGGTACTTTTCACAACAAGTGTGGTATTACTATAAGCATGGACTATGGACCATGTGGGGATTTGAAGGGGACTTTGAGAGTGATGAGTAATACGAGTATCTATAGATGGATGGATAAGACATAAGCGAAATTTTGTCCATTATAAATAAAAATGTGCAACGTTCTATATGGAAATCGAATACCGCATTTCATAGTTAGAAGGTTTTAAAAAACATCACTATTTTTATGCTAATTGCATTATAACACAAAGGACACAAGCTATAGGATAATAGGAAGCTTGTTAGGAACCATTCCTAATCATAAGCTTGCCATAACACCAAAAGGAATGTATAGGCCGAGAAGATGAATTTTACACCATTTTGTCCCATATTGGTTTTATATAAGTTGAAAAGCAATAAGTTTAGACTTTAGAGTTCAAGTTAAAAAGACTATGTTTAAATTTACACACAAAATCTTAAAAATGACCGTTTTTTTTTTATGATAAAAGTAGACGAATTTCCTTTATGCTAATTCAACTCAAGCTTCTTCCAAAACAACACTTTTTTTAGTTGGACCAACACGACTCCATTTTTTTCTTTTTTAAAAAAGAAGGCCCTCTTCCAAGACTTTTGAATTTTAGAGTCTTAATATTATAGTAGCGAATATCTTATAATTTCACGATGTAAAACGATAGGTTGGTAATGAAAGGTAATGTACTAAGAAAGCGTAATTTTTTCAAAAATTTTAGTATATTTCATCCATGGTGAGAGATCCTTTTATTTATAAACTCGGATATGGTTAGATATGACCATCCTTTAGCTAATAGGCATGTTCCAATGTACTTTCAAGACATATCTTCGTGTACAAAGGTGCTAAGACAACATATTAGCAAAAAGATTACCCAAAGCATAGGAATGATTTACCGTTAATATTAGGAGTAAGTAAGAGTGCAGTTAAGTAAAACCTTTAAAGTTGAAATTTTTGCTTTTGGAAATAGAAAAAATAACACTATTCTTTCAAGGCCGTCCTTTTGCGTCACCGTGGGAAGCTCTGGATTACATTGAATTTTTAAGAGTAAAAAAAACTAGCACAATCGTATCAATAATTCCGATGTCGTCCAGCGGTTAGGATATCTGGCTTTCACCCAGGAGACCCGGGTTCGATTCCCGGCATCGGAATTCTTTTTTTTTTGTTTTTTGGTTTTTGATTTGGGGCGGCTATGTACTGTAGCATTGTACTAGTTGTTTTGAAAATACGGAGCAAGTTTTATGGTCGTGAACTTAGCCCAACACTACTATTTTGTTCCAGCTGAGCAGTTAGGCTTTGATTTAACCATCTCTTGTCACATATGAGCTGGACAAAAGAGAATAGGAGTAATGTGCCAATTACATGTCATATAATCTGAATAACATACGAGATTAGAGCAGAAAGAGTGCCAACAACGAAGTTGTACTTCCTAATTTTCCAATTTTTGACAGATAGTGCAATCATGTCACAGAATCACTCATGTTAATTCTAGCGAAGTTCTTAATTATTTGCATCTGTTGCACTTCCATCTCCTATTTATTACTCCGTATCTATGTAATCATTAGCAAAGGTGAACAAATTTAGAGTTAAAGTTGATTCTCTCATATTTAAAAGCGTTGAAACAACCTTCATCCCAGTGAGTGGTATATGTTAGAAGAGTGAGCTAAATTCTGATCGCACATTTCCTTGTAACTAATTTCAAACATACTCATCAGCCTTAAACTAACGTGAAGCTCTATTATTGAACCAAGTCAATGACAATTGACAAGTGCACAAATACTTCGCTTTTACCCTGGTCACTCACAAGGACACGGGATTTGCAAAGGATAAAAGTCCTTATAATAGGTTTCAAACTTACGGGAACTTGAATTAGCAACGACATTGTCATTTTGATAGGCAAAATATATATAGCTACTCATACGATATACAGCTTTACAAGTTTACATTTACAGGTGGTCGTGACTCACTTCAGTCAGAAGATCTTTGCTCACATTTTTGCAGCAAAGCCTTCTCTGAGTGACAAAAGAAATGGTGTTGCGAGCAGCCGAGGAGGAAGATAACGGGAAAGGCGTAGACAGAAAACGGACTCAAAAGATTTACAATTTAAGAGACAAAAAGGATCATCATACACCACTATCACCAAAGCCTACTATAAATTCTTCTAGCTAAAGCATTATTCGCGCAAACTCCACAAAGAAGTCAGGCAATCCCACCACCAGGGTAAACACAAGAATTGACACCTACACAAAGTTAAAACATAATTAGCCTCAAAGTAAATCTAAGTGAATAAGAAAAGAGCAAGGCAGAAACTCTCTAAATCGTTATACATTAGGTGTATAACATATCAACAACAAATAAGAAGTCGTCAGGCTCCTAAAAAGACAAAAAACAGGAAAAAGAAAAAGCACCAATGCCTGGTGATCCCATGGGAAGCTGGAATTGATCCTACCTACAAGTGTTGATGGTGATCAGTGGCGGAGCTAATGAGTAGCGAGGGGTAGAGTTCACTATCCCCGAATTTATGAAAAATTGGTAGAAAAGGTAGAAAAATGGTAGAAAAGGTAGAAAAGGTAGAAAATTTTATAAAAGGTAATACAATCGCTACCCCAATTTAAATCTTGGATCCGCCCCCAATGGTGACGGACAAAGAATTACAGCTAATCTTTGGCCACACGAAAACTAAGTTTAATTGTCTATATGGTCAAGCAACAATTTAGGTCAGGGGACTAATAATAAGCTTACTAGGTTTAGTGCATATAACTGTTCAGTTTGGACGAAATCACAGTTCCATGGATTCCCGCCAACTGTCTGGAGGGATTCATTGCATAAGGAGCGTCTGAAGCCACCATGCTGGGGTCAAAAAGCCCACCAGGTCTGACTGAGCTGCAGTCAATGCCATGGCCACAAGGATTGTCCAGATGGGCCTGCAACTGAGTATCTGAGACGCCTTGCTTTTGTGTACACCATCCTCCTTTATTGCCTTGGGAGACGGAGTTACTGGTACTGTTGTAAGAGGCGCTGGAGTTTTTGAGAAAGTTGATGGAGTACTTGTTGATGGAGCTGGAGTCGTTGAGGTAACCGATGGAGTCGTTGATGGAGCTGGAGTCATTGAGGGAGCCGATGGAGCAGCAGATGGGGCCTAAAACACAATAATAAATCAGCATTCGTAAATCTTAATTGGTAACTAATTAATATGAAGATTTTATCGCTAACTAGCATGGACATTAGAATTTGTTCCCGACTGCAAACATGGTAGAAGGATCCTTTCTTAACCTTATCAATTACTCAGAAAGCTGCAATACTTACTCAGAAGGCTGCAATACTTATAGTGGTTAAAATCTTCCAGTCTTAACACTTGGCTCTTGTTAGAAAAAACTCACCAGTCAGTCATCATAGAAACAAGTTACGCATGTTCGTTCCCTAGAATAGAGCTATTTGATCAGATTGCAAACAATACAGGAGTACATTGTCTCACCTGGCTACTACTCTTGGAGAGGCCAACATCGTATGTCATCGTCAAGTCGGGTTTAAAAAGACCAAATGACCTCTCGGAAGTTGGGCCGGGCTTCAGGTCCTCATCATAAAGAGCAAAAATATATGTATCAATTGATTTTCCAGGCATAAGTGGAGTACCAACCATGGATCTCAGGTGTGAAATTAGGCCTCCATTGTAAGCCTTTGCATTCTCATTGGTAGCTCCAACTTCATTACTGTCCCCACGGTCTGCCCATCCGGTCTCAGTAATAACAATTTCAATATCTTTGTATCCCATTGCATTCAAGGCGGAATATACTGCATCAACCTGAAAATCTGAATATGTTAGCCAAATAATATTGTACTACAAAATGATAGAGGGGAAAACACTATAGCATCTCAAAGACTCAAACAGTAAGACCTTCTTAGAACTGATACCTGTTTGAATTTATAGACTTATAGATTTACTGATAATTAAGAATGAAAAGAAGGCTATTAGAGGATATCTATTTTTTTTTTCTACTGACTTTTCCACAATGCTGCTTTTGTTTCTTTTCCACTCTTGAAGTAGAACATGGTAACAAAGTGGACCTGCTTTGATTTCACTAACCCACTTGCCCAGCCTGTCATCAACCTTAAACAGGACACATGAAAAAGCACAGACACTCCTATAGATAACAAGCAAATGACTATGATGCTCAAAGAGTATAGGCAAACACAAACTAGAAGGGAGTCACTCTCCTGGATACCCCTTGAATGAATAGCTCATGGCTCAAAGACAGATGCAGCCATTTCAGATAAACTTTAACTCCGTAAACAGAGAATTAATGAAGAGTAAAGCAGGAGAGGAAGACAAATGGTGGATGGAATCTTTAATTGCTTTAGCTAACCTTTCAGTAAAGGACTGTATTAGGAAACCTATGTGCAAACTTCTGCACTGATCTTAGAAGCCGGCCAACTGCTATCTATGTAAACAGTGGCGGATCCAATATTTGATAATGAGGGTAGAAACTTTATTATTTTTGCTATAAGTTTTCATGTTTTCTACCATTGCTACCTATTTCTACCCTTTTCTACCTTTTTTTAGCAAATTTATAGATTTGAGGATAGCGTACACTACCCCTCTCTACCAAGTAAATCCGCCCCTTTATGCAACCCCCTCCCCCCAATTGTCGAGAAAAGGCTTGGTTTTAAGTTACTGTTGGGGAAAAAAAAGGGCCACCAACTGGGAATGCATGAATTTGGATCAGTAAGCTTTACCAGTCACAGTCAATGCCCCTATATGCCATGACACAAGCCTCCCTCCTTCATGACCTTTTCCGGAGAAAATGTCCATCCCCTCAATATCCCTTCATCTGAATAAAGATCCACAAGCGGAAAATTTTCCAAATTTAAGTCACTGAACATTGAATAAACTGACTGTTCTTCATCTCTCCTCCTAAAAATCATATCTTTACCTCCATGTCTCTTGTCGTAAATGGAAGTCTCAGAGACAAAAATAAGATGTTTATAAGAAGAACCAAGCTTTACGATTCATTCAGTCATTGGTTAAATACGAAGTTTAGCTCCCTCCGCCAGTTTGTCTACACTTAGATTAACAGAGTCCTTGCTGTATCATCTATGGCAACCTAAAGGAAAGTTGTCATAGGTAGAAAAGGTAGCCTGATTGAAGCAGAAAATTATTTAGCAATTCTATACTCAACTTTGGCAAGATCCTAGATCATTGATCCCCTGTGCAAATATTGGTCTCCAGACTCCAGAGAGCTATAAGGAATAATGCCAAGGATCCAGTAAGGATATCACTTGATCTAAGGCAAAATATTTAGAACCAAACAGAATCATCTCATTAAATCGGTAGTATTGTCTATCAATATGTACTTCACAATGTTATATGGCTCATTGGCTCTTAGCCTATTACTACTACTGTATATATGAATGACAACACAACATACCAACATAAATTATACAAATTCATTATACTAGATTAATAGGGATTAGATTGAAAGCACATAAACTGAATGTCTAACATAATTCAATTTCAATTTAAAAAAGACAAGTTATATTTGCCACGTCTCACAGTATTACACGTCTCCGTTATTCTGTTCCAAATTAAGCTCATGCAAGTAACTTGACTCGTACGATATCGTTCATCAAACAATCAAATTCTGCATAATTAATCAGATACGCGATACTATATGATTGACTAAGAAATAAGTAGGAAGGGTGAGTCCACATTTGCAGACCCTTGTCACTTAGCTCACAAATTAAGAAATCAAGGAAGCCATTCATGCAAGTCCAATCCCAGACCCGTGATCAATCCCCGAGCCTAACCAGTCAATTCAATAGACAACCAAATAGTAGAAAAAAGCATTACCAAATGAACCATGACCATATACTACTAATCCAGTGACCACTTCACCTGGGCATCAAACATGTTCATGTACTTGATATTAGTCCCCGAGTCGACCCGGCCCGCATTGGGCTGAAAGAGACAAAACGCCAGTGTTTCCTGCCTTGGGTCACTTTGGTAAGCGAAAAACGGATATGGGTTGATGGTAAGGGGTGAACCATTTGCTTTTAGGAACTCGAGCAAGCTTTTCATAGTGTCTCCATACGCAGAATTGAATGCCCCGCTTGATGGCGGGTCGGATGCACCCAACACTGCCATTGAGTGAACAGTTGAGACCTTGATCTTCCCACCAAGTTTCGCTCCATCAAGGGCATTTTGGATATTCTGCATAGCTGGTACCAACTGAGATATCAGGTTCTGGTCCCCTGCACATTTCATCATTGTTACCATAAAGTTACGATCCAGTGTTGTTTCTTTTCATTTAAACTAAAGGCATTACCTGTACTACCTTTCATAAAGAATCTAGTACTCCATAATTACATTCACAACTCTACACTCGTACAATAATTGCAAGATACAAATCCAAGTTCAGACAAGTTAGCTGATAAAGTTAGCTGAGTTTTCTTTTCTTTTTCTTTTTTTTTGATACTTATGCTTGATTGAGTCAGAGAACAAGTTAGCTTGGTTATTAAGGACAGCAAGACTCCAAGTTTATATAATCATCAATCATAACATTTCAAAACACCAACATCATGAATTTTCATTTGTAAATATTTTCGTTTGATACTTATACTTAATTGAGTAAGGAAACAAGTTAGCTTTATACTACTTTCTACTTTATAAGCAAAACATTAGCGACTATGGACCATAACGGAATAAAGCAATACTTCCAAGTTATTAAAATCATTAATCATAACATTTCAAAATACCAACATCACACATTTAATTTGGTAAAGTTTGTAACTATGATCATACCCAAGCCAACTCATGAACAAAGCAAAAGCAAAGCTTGGACTGTTTGTAAAAAGAACCAAAGTACTTCCTCCGCCGCGTCGGTATATCTATACTTTCTTGTACATGTATATGCACAGATATGTTTATATGATTACATTTTTATAATTTTCTCAATTACATATTTCGAGTGATTGATGATCAAAATACGTCCTCAAAATGGTATCGAGTGTATAGAACTCAATGGGACCAAGGAGGTACAACATAAGATACAAAATTGATAGTCATAGTAGTGATAGTGAGTAGACTGAGCAAACCTGAGGTGACGACTTCATTGCCAACAGTGATGAGGATGATCTTACTAGCAGGATAAAAAGGGATAACATTTGACCCGACCCATTGGCCCGCGTGATCCGGGTCAGTTGCAAGGGCAGGTATATCTCCATTAGCTGCACCTATCACAATGCCTATCCCTGTGTTTGCCAAGGCCTTTATGATTGCCGGGTCTGCTCCATATAGCCTCACTTTCGATATCGATGTCGACTGCAGCAGCTTCACTGTGGCCTGTGGTGATGGCAGGTTGTCTGCTACCTGTCCATAGTTCACTCCTATGAAAGATTGTGCTTCTGCAAAAACAAATATATACAAAAGTGTCAAAGAGTTAGTCAGTAAATGAACCCGAGCCATGAGATTCAGGTTATCGATAACCTGACTCCCTTGGCTCGGGCTAGTCTCTAGGGACTTGGTATATCGTATTCCTTGCTCACGTAATATCTTACGTGACTACGGAGTACGATATACTCCTTGGTGCTAATAGAAAGTTAACGTTTGTTTGAATTTTCTTTACATGCAACTTGCCAACATTAATTTCCCACGAGAACAGACTAAACATGTTGGTATAACCGTATAGTAAGAGGACTTGAGAAGTTTGTTACTTACCAATGGAGAGGAGAAATGAGGAAAATAAGAGGGAGCAAATGAAAAGCTTTTGTGCCATGGGTGCTTAACTGCTTATGTTATGTTTTTATGTTTGGTTCTTGGTTGGTGTATGACAAGATAATATATATGGAGGTGGAAGGTAATTAAATGGTGGGATTTGAATAATCAAAGTAGTAACGGCTACAGTTAGTGTTAAATAAGACCAAGGAAGGCGAGAAAATAAGGGAAAAGAAAGGAATATACGAGGAGTATAGTAGTTGTAGTAGTACACGAATGGTTTTGCAACAATGGAATGAATGACGTTGTAAATGATTAAGATGATGATTGGGGACCACGTGGCGGCGTCCACGTCGGGGTTAAACGTTGCTGTCGTGGTCTGTAACTCTAAGGTTAGCCGTTTGGCAGTTTTTATGAGTTTGATACTTTGATCACATGATGATGGGGGTAGAAAGATACAGTAAGCAAAACTTACTACTTGCAAGTCTTTGGCAACTAGTACACCAGTTGATTTCTGTAGAAGTATTGTAATTATGACTCACAAAACGAGAAATCATTTCACGGAGTATAAAAATCATTACTGTTTTTGGATCTAGCTTCAAAGTTTATTCATTCATAAGTAGTGGACAAAACGAGATGTCAGGATTAACATGTAAAACCTAAATGGAATATAACACTGTAACGTTATTAGACGATAACATTATTACTCAATAGTCCAATGTCTACAAAAAGGCTCCTGCCCGAGCGAAGTAATATATACAGAGTTATTGACATGATGTGTGAGTGTTTTTTGCTGACATACGGAGTACTATACATGCAAGTTTCAAGTATCACTCTTAAGTCTTAAGCAAGTTCCTACTGGTAGAAAATTAGACCAATTAAGTCATAGATATGAAGTTGGAGAAAGTAGCTTCTGTAAAATAGTCTGCCAAGAAAAAGCTCCTGTAAATAGGAGCTTCTGTGCTTTCTGTACCTACTCTTGCTTGCAACGACGTCAATTTCTTAGCGCAAAAGGAAAGTTGATAATTATGGAGTACAACCCGTAGTTTACTAAAGCTAAAGAAGACCAAGACCAACTTTTTCGAGAACTATGAAAACAATAGCCACTAATCAGCCAAATTTGCTCATTGTGCACTTTCAGACCTACCATAAAGGCTGATGGGTGGTGCCCATATTGTGTAATTATACAAAGGAAGAAACAACCGATGGTCCACATCACAATTCACAATACTTTTTTCTACCAATTCCCTCTTTCTTATGTACGAGTAATGCCTGCCCTTTAATTCCAAATTATTAACTTTTAGTTCTCATCCAATGGAAAGTGGAAACCATCATTACCTACCAGTCTACCACATAAGCAAGCCAAAATCGCTACTCGAAATCAAAATCCCCCACCGGTAGCCCCCGTAAGCTACTCGAAATCAACTCCATGTACATTCGTCTTGGACTCATAACTATTCACTATTCATCATCACATATCCAGCAAGGGAGTGAAACAGAGAACATCACAAAGCCATAAGTAGAAAATACCCTTCTTTTCAATAACAAAACCAAGAAGAGTCAATTCGTAGCAGTGGCGTGGAGACAACAAAATACAAAGCATGAGTTCTTACAGGAATGCAGTTGTGACCTCACAACATGGCATCCGGAGAAAAAACAGCAACCTCAACCACAAACAGCATTTTACAACACCAAATCAATAAAAGAATATGAAAAGAAAAGAAAAGCCAGATACAAACCCTTTCAAATTTAAAAAGCCAACAGGAGAGTAACCAAAATAGACTAGAAGTATAGAATAAGCACTTCTTAGCCTTGTCAATGGAAAGGACATAAATTAAGGAAAACCTATATGCTCATTTGCAGATTCTTCAATTTAGGCGCCAGAGTGAGAAACTGGAGTGGTAACAAACTGACCATCCTTATACGCGTGTAGGTACTGCTGCGGCAGAGCATGTTCGGCCTGCAATTTGAGGAGCCAAAACAACCTCAGTGAGCAGCATGTCACAAACTTAAATACTCACCAAAAAAAAAATTCAATACAGTATGCTTCTAATACAGATAAGTGCACAAAATTTAGTATCTTTTGAGTCAAATCAAACTTTCCAGTAGACAGCTCCAACATAATTTACAAGCATCAGAGGATGATTCCTCAGCGGCTTGCTCAGGCAACACCAGAAGCAAGTTTACCACATACTAATTAACCGGAAAGCAGAGCAGCACAGTGGAAAGCTGATTCCTAGCAAAGTTTCAAAAACTAAAATTCTATAAAATCTCAAAAATCTCTTGCCAGGCCGAGTGCTGGTTCGAAGTTAAGGGCAGGCCACATAGGCCCTCACTGAGACCAGAGTTCAACATTTCTATGCCTAAAGCAAAAGCCACGTTCTGTGGAGCTCAAATAAAGAAAAATTAACAGAAAATAAGTAACAGATATAAACCAGATCACAGGTCAGACTGTACTCCAGCTAAGCCAAGTTACATATAGTTCAGGCTCGGTCCCAATCTGATATACAAATAGAACGAAAATGGGGCCTTTAAATTGTTTTTGAGATAATGTCCAAACCTGACTAATTCATGCTCAGCTCAACTTGGGAAGACCTCTTGTGATTACAAGCATCTTTCCAGTGGTAAACATGAGCTTTTTTAATGTTTAAGTTCAGTATTATACATATCATTAATAGGCCAGTAAACCAAAAAACATTGACTTGTATTAGGCAGACCATCTTTGATTTCACAGTGCATGAAGGGTTTGCTATAAATAAGCATCTTCTTACCATATCCTTAGCTCCATATGATGTCCTTAACAGACTAATTTTCTTACTGGCAAAAAGATTATAACGAGCACTATAATTCAAAGATCACATAACAGTACTGCCTTATTTCCTGTACTCTTTTTACTTCAATGATGTCGCTTGAAATGTTAACATCCCCCCCCCCCCCACCTCCTCTTACTAAATGTAAATAAATGACCTCATAAATCAATTACATCATGTAAATTATACCTGGTTCACAAATAAATAATTACTGAGCAAAACAAGTAAAAAAAAAATACTACATACCCAATCACCATCAGTCTCAGAAGCAGGAACCATCACATTAATCTCACTTGACTTCGCTGATGTAATCGATGCATTCAAAGAATCTTTGCTCAAGTATAACTGACATCCTGATGTGTTGTCCACTGAAATGGTTGGAGAAGAACCCTGCAGTTCAAAAGGAAGTCAGAATACAAAATAGGCTATATCATGCTATATTTAGGATAAATGCTACTAACGCCAAAAAGAAACAGTTGAAACTGCTGCTTATCCAGCCACAGTACCTGACACTGCACCTCAACACTGTTACAGTTCACAATCTCACAGGCAGCAACAACATCCTGTTTTCCAAGTAATCATGCACAAAAGTTAACACATCAAAGTTCAGTATCGGCAGCACATGTTGAGCAAGTGGTTTCCTCATTTAAGAAAATAAACAGACCTGAAATAGAACTCCCATCTTTGTGCATTTATCAAGAGTTATATTGTTGACTTTCCCTGCAAAAAGAGGGACGTACACATGAAATTGCGCCCCCAGTAGTTAATAAAACAACCAAGTCAAGGTCAACAATTATTGCTCAAACCAGATTTTAACAGACCTTTTATCTGCAAAACAGAATCCTTACACCCAAAAACATAAACAGATTGCTTTGAGTCACAGTCCTCAATAACCAAATCCTTCTTTCCAATTTGATTTTCGACAGCCCACCTAATGATGACACAAGCACAAGGGGTTTTCAGTGATTGAATATACAAGAGACTGAATATATGTAAAGGTCGAAAAAAGTAGGATACTTACTTGCGGCCCATCTGAAGTTCCAGCTTTGGAGGCCCTGTTTTGGGAGGTGCTGATGAACGGGCCTGAGATTCTTTTTCAGTAATAGGAACAACACCACTTCGGTCAGCGCGGTTCTTTGTTTTCATGTCATCTGTAACCTTTTTCAAGCCTAAGAAACAGAACAAGGATCATTAACCCAACAAACAAAAAAAGGAAAACATACAAAAAATGAGGAAGGCATAAAAGGTAACTACCTGATGTAAGTGCCCCGCCAGAACTAATTTCACCAAATACAGCTGCCATCCCTTGCTTTGGTTGTGATGAAGAAGGTTTAGCAGAATCACTAGAGAAGAGTGGCGCAGGAGGTGGTGCAGGGGCAGCTGGTCCAGGAGCTTTAGGTTTAGCAGAGACAGTAGCATTACCAGATGTACCCCAAACTGGTCCCAAAGGATAGAAACTCTTAACATAGTCCCTTAAACCTGGTACATAAAGCTCCTTCATAGCCTTGGCCCACTCCACATGATTAGGATCCTTGTTTCTGTACTCTACGAGCACCTGAATAGTTAATGAAACATATAAGCGACCCAAAAGACTAAGAAAAGTACATTATTAAATACTTTTCTAAAATGCAAACTGTTCCAGTACTACTAAAAACATAACTTCAGTGAGTCCCTCTCTCCTGAACAGCAAAAATGTATACAAAATATGTGAATATACCATAGATTCTTTCAACCAGAAACTACGGTAAAAGTTTTTTTTCCTCAACACCCCCCCCCCCGGCCAACCCCCTCCGAAGAAAACAGAAAAGGACTCTGATAGGCATCAATAATGCATCATAACGATTATATGAAGAAGGACAAGACATCCTCCTAAAGAAGCTAAGGAGGACAAAAAATGAAATCGCACTAAAGGATAAACGAAATTGTCAAGATGAAATGCTAGCATCGATTTCAAACCAGTCAAGAACCAGAACTCATAAGCAAAAGGTGGTGCTGGGAAACAGAATGACAATACCTTGTTGTTATAAAATTCAGCCATTTGCCAACTTTCTTCAACATGTGCAATAGGCATGCTCATACCTAAAAAGAACACATGTTTTTAGAAAACCATGAAATACCGAACTATAAAATGCCGTCAGCATTACAAGACGGAGACAGAAGAACTCACCACAGTCTTTGCCAGTATACGCAATCCATGCTAAAGCTGAAAGACTGTCAGCAACAGATTTCTGATGGTTAAAGAAATCAGAGCGCTTTCCTTCTGTCAAAGCATTAGCTTTTGTAATCACTTCATTCAATGGTTTTAGAAATTCACCCAACCCAGCCATATCAGGCTTCTGCAAAGTTTAGAATGCATTCAGTATATGGAACGTCAAACAGCAATCAACAATTTCCACTTCATCTTTTGTAGATTATATGAATACCCTGCTTACCGACCACAATTTGAACTTGGAAATTCAACTAGGATGGTCATTAGTCCGTTTCAAAGATTCCATAATATATGGGATTCATAATCTAGGTCTATAAAAATAGTAGTCCAATGAATCATCATTTCAACCTAGCAATTAAACAAATCTACCAGCAGAGTTTATATAAATTAGAGCCAACAACAGGAACATCATCATCCACCTATGATGCTCGGACCCGTTATCCCATATCCGACACAGTTGCGTATCCAAGTGTCGCATTCGGCTATTTTTTTCGAAAAAGGCATGTTTTTAGACTAAAATGGAGTATCCCGTGTCCACACCCATATCCGTGTCAAAAGTATCCGACACGGGTACTTGAGGAAATATGAAGAGTCTGAGCATCATAGTCATCCACTACTCATGTCTTCGACTTCTCAATGACAATTCTTATCCACTACAACACTACTTTTAAGAAAGTTCTTTTGTGATAATACCATTACAATTTACAAAGATAAAAATGTGTATGCTCTCACAAACACCAAAACTTAAAATGACAATTCTGAACACTCAAATTTTAGATCACCGAAGGCACTTCGGCAACTGGCTCACCCATTAAAACATACTCCTGTAAAAACCTTCGATCTCAAAAGCAACGAAGTTTGTCCTAATTTATATTCAAATAAATTTTTCTACCAATCTAAAACCCGCATCTCACACGAACCAAACACTAGCAACCCCAAATTAAATTCCAAAAGTGTCGGAATTAAGACAGTCTAAATTTTTTGGACATTGATAAGGAGTTGAATCAATTTCTTTTCTTTCAACGATTAGAGTAATCCTTAAAGGCTTGGCACTCACGATACACCTTAGGTCCACCCCAAACCCATAAAGTTGGAGCCTACACCTTGAAATCAAGACCCAAAGTCAAGCCCCTTATGAATGACACCCTTGAAACTACTAGTCCACTACTTGAGACACCTTAAAATGAAAGACACCCCTGGATCCTGCACCTAAAGAGCTAAATACACCCAATGAAAGGACTTCTACACAACTAACGAAGGGACATTTAAAGCTTACAGACAACAAAGAAGATCAGACAAAACCACAACTCTAAGAAAGTTTCAAACTAAAATCACCAGAATTTTGATAAATCATCAATTTAAATACGACAAAAAACTTCCTTACTCCAACTTATAACATAAATCCACCACTCTCAATCCTCAAATTTCACAAATTCACTTAAAGAAACACCAAAAACTCAAAATCACTAATTGAAAAAAAAGCACTTGAGTTTCTTTATCTTTCCTAATTAAATCAACGTAATTTAAATCAATTTAAAACAACCTAATATCAATTGATTTAAAATCAACCTCTTACCAATCAAAAAGACCTCACATTTCACCAATTCAACCTTAATAACACCGAAAACTCAAAATCCCAACTTCAAAAGGTTCATAATCAAAATCACCCAATTTCAATCAACATTATTAAATCAACCTTCTTTTCCTCATTAAGGCTCTGTTTGGTTTGGAGGAAAATGCCCAAAAGGAATGGTTTTCCAACTCTCCCTTGTTTGGTTTGGACAGGGAAAATAAATGGAAAAGTTTGGGTGGAAGATCATCTTCCTCATAGTTAAACAAATTTTCCTTCTCAATACTTGGAATGCACATTTCCCCCCCTTCTCTCCCTTCTCCCATAAACCCACCTCCCTTTCTCTCTCCTCTCTCCTCCCACCTTTCTCCTCTTTCCTCTCTTCTCTCACCATTTTTCCTTTGTACAACCAAACAAGGGAAAATATATTAGGAAGTCAATTTTCTCATGGAAAATGTTTTCCATGAAAGATGATTTTCCAAGAAAATGATTTTCTTCCAAACCAAACAGAGCCTAAATCAACATTCTACCAATCCTAACCTCCACATTTCCCACAATTAACATTAAACCTCAAAATCACAACTCCGTCAAAACACAAGAAATCACAAATACATAAAAGTTAATTAAATTAAACATAAGAGAAGATTCATCTAAGTTTTGACTTGAGCTTAAAATATTTGTCCTGATTAAATCGACCTAAATTCAAATAATTTAAAATCAACACTCTACCAATCTTAAACTCCACATTTCCACCAATTCACCACAAAATCTTAACTCCACAATTACACAAGGATAGATATTGAATAGAAACAAATCGAATAAAAGAGAAAATCAACCCGAGTTTGTTTCACTTGAGCGTAAATATTTGTCCCGATTAATCAATCTAATTTCAATTCAATCTAAGTCAACATCCTACCAATCCTAACCTCCACATTTCCACCAATTCACCTCAAAATCACAACTTCAAAATCATAAAAACATAAAGATTAAACCAAATCAAATATAACAATTAATATCAAATCAACCTTGGTATATTTGACTTTGGCAAGGAGGTCCCTCAAGGCCAGAAACGCCTCCTTCAAAACCCCGGACACCTCCATGACCCCCCCACCAATCCCCTCCCCCGCGGCGACAACCCGTCCCACTCCCTTCTCAATCAAGTCATCCATACCCGCTATCGCCGGATCCTCAGCCCCCCCAATCCCATCACCACACACCTCCTCCACCCCCACCTCCCTCGATGACGTGGCAGGTGACATTGCCTCCAGCTTGGCCACCGCCTTCTCCAGCCTGTCCAGCAAAGTGGCATCCATTTTAACACCCCCTGGTGACGGTGACGTGGCAGATGATGATGATGAGGTGGCAGGTGGGATTGTTGTTGTTGGTTTCTTTTTGTTAGATAGTACTGTGGATCTCAACTTGGCCACCGCCCTCTCTAGCTTCTCCAGCTCCAGAATGGAATTTCACACCTGGATATTAATTTACCTTTTTTTTTTTAATTCCGATCTGGGGACATTTTAATATTAATTAATCTACTTAAGTTGTGGAAGACAGGAATGTGTGTTCAGGTCATGTTTTGTTTGTTTCTTTGTTTGTTTGTTTGTTTGTTTCTTTGTTTGTGAGGGAAATGGGAGGTGGGGAATTTGAGGGGCACGTGGCGGTTTCTGAGTGGGTTTTGGATCAATACTTTGTTTGGAATGGGGTTGTCGGAAATCCGTTGTAGTCTAGGTGGTTAGGATACTCGGCTCTCACCCGAGAGACCCGGGTTCAAGTCCCGGCAACGGAATCTCGTTTTTGGGTCTGGGTATGAAAATTAGACCGTTTTCTAATGATTGGTTTTTCTTTTATATATGGAAATAAGATCGTATAATAATGATTAGTTTTTGCCCTTCCGGTCTTGATGTGGAAATTAGAACGTTTTATAATGATTACTTTTTGGTCTTGATTTAGATGGTTTTTAAATGGTTACCTTTTATTTTTTGTTTAAAGTAATTAATTCTATTACGAAAGCAAGGTTGGTTAAGTAATTGGGAATTGGAAATTGGAAATTAGATCATCTTATAATGATTATTTTTGGTCTGGATATGAATTTAACCAGGACCAATTTTATTCCCGTTGGAGTCGCTCTTAGACAGAATTTATATGATTATGTTTCTTTTTGTTTAGAGTGATCGCTTATAGTACGAAAGCAAGGTTGGTCAAAGGAATGAACAATTTGTGATTGCTAATAAAGATAATTATGTTAGGGATTTGTGATTGGGTTTAGTCTTATTAAAATTAGACCGTTCTTTTAATAATTGGATGTAGTTTCAAGTTTTGGGGACTACTATGATTTTATTTAATCTCATGTTTGCAAAAGTTAACTATTCACATAACTCGCTACACAATAAGTTAGGGGTATTAGGTGTTTTGATGAACGATTTCATTTCTTCACTACTGAGATTGAAATAGGGTAGCTCATCATCCGTTAGGCTTTGTACTAGCTCGCTTTGTTTCAAAATAATAATTGCAATTGTTTTTTCACACTCATCGAGGTATATTTTGATCATTGATAACTCATCGTATAAAATGTAAATCTCAAATTACATAACTACTAGTACTTAGTTGATGCATTTGTTTAGGAATATCAGATTCTTCTCGTACTTAGGTGATGCATGACATTGATCTAACATTTGTCATTGAATAAAACCTAATATTTGAATAAGCCTTTTGCAGCAACAACCAAAGAAGAAAAGAAAAAACACAGGCACATAAGAATTTTTTGACATCTCATCGTTGGAAGCGCCAGTAGGCAGAACGTATATATATTTACAAGGCTCAAACAATAGCACTGTTTTAACTAGAGATCATCAAAGGTGGAAAGTATGAATTTAACCAACAATGCACAGCCACCTGAGGCTGACATATATCATACCACCAATGTCTTCTTGTATATATATATAGACTTAGATATACATGATTTCCTTTTCCTTTCTTTGCTCATTTTATCTGAGTACTGTACTTCAACAAGTAGATTCTAATCATCTCTTCAGATTGTCACCGTGAAATGTCCTTTATCGGATACTGGAACTTGGTGATTGTACTAGGTGCAAGGGGAGCGTCCTGACGAGGAGGTCGATGATCCTGCATAGCATGACATAGTTAAACAATACAGTCAGACAAATTTTGCTGTGTTCATCTTCTATGATGCATGGTGCATTGGTGCCTCTGTTAATGGTACTTCGAGACTGATTGAACACTACAGCAAGCAGCATATGAAAAAATAATAGCCACTTAAACTGTGGCTCTTAGTCTTAGGGACAGACCAATGAGGCAATGACCCTTTTTGGTTCCTATCATCCTATATTCCTATGGCTCCTTAAATTTAATGTAATCATATTGATGGACGAATCTATTATGTATATGTAGCTTAAAAAATATCTCACATAAATCTTTCTCAATGACTGAGGGATCATTCTTTGCTATAAGAGACCTTATTTTCCCCCCTTTCACGCATTTTGGTTGCCCGAACAAATTTATTGATACCTGACGATATAATTCATTGCATTTGTGCACTGCTAGTTCTGCTGCCTAGAACTCACCACACTCGCACATTGCCTACTTATGCTAACAATTCATAAGGAATACTACCTAGCCTGAGTGCAATTGTACTACTCTTAAAATTTCTAGTCTCCTGAAGATCATCCTTCAATAAACAAATGAGCCATTCATGAATGGAAACTTGGAAACTGTTCTTGCACAGATAATTTCTAGCAATTAGATATGTGAAGGTCACTGTTCTATCATGGTTATACTGAAAAGTAGACACAAGGAGGACTTACAGAACGAAAGGGAAACTCATCTGCTTCAAGCATATGCACAATCTGTCCCATCTTCGGCCGCTTACTGGCATCCAGATCTATACACCGAAGGCAGATCAGTAATACTCTTTTAAGTGACCTTGACGAGGGTTGGTCAGCAATCAGAGGGTCCACCATATCTTCTCCGCGTCGATTTGCCACCATTCCCTTAAACCAGTCAACCAAGTTCATCTGAAAGGCGAAACAGCATTAGCTAAGAGTAGTATATATCTTACAGATGCAAATGAGAAGAGGAAGTCTAAATAACCTCTCCAGGAGGTTTAGAATAATCAACTGGGCTTCTTCCTGTGATCAATTCCATGAGGAGAACACCGAAACTGTATACATCACTTCCCTCACAGAGCATTCCAGTACTTGCATACTCTGGGGAAACATATCTGCAGGATTAAAACCTTGTATTACTATTGGCAATTTGTGCAAACACATATTCAATTCAGGTTACTGAACGACACTGTACAGAAAGAGAAGACCAACCCAAATGTCCCCATGACTCTCGTAGTCACATAGCTTGCCTCAGATCCCAATAGCTTGGCAAGTCCAAAGTCAGATACTTTTGCATTCCAGTTTTTGTCCAGAAGAATGTTGCTGGACTTCACATCACGGTGAACGACTTTGGGTTCTAGCCCCTCGTGCAAGTAAGCCAATCTGCACCAAATTTAAGTTAAGACAGGGAAAAGAGGGACTGGAGCCAGGAACAGAGTAATAATGATCCTGTAAGGCTCAACAAGCGTTATCATGATAGGCAAAATTAAGTGCAGTATATGTATTTGAGAGGTGGTAATATGCATATCAACATAAGGTCGATAAGAATCCCCAGGAAGGTCATAATACCATGGCAAGGTATAATTCAGCACCTATCTTTAAGTCTACATTGCTTAATACTTTTGACTTGCAATAACAAGAGTACACTATATGAATTAGGGCTTCGGAAAAAGTAACTGTGATTAGCATGCCATTCTACAAGTCTGTCATTTTACTCAAGATCTTTTACAGCAAATAGTCAACTGTGCTCCATTTACTTGGTATTATGATCAGCAAGGATCGGAATTCATTACAGTTATGCTAACATATAAACCAATTATTACCATACAAGCTCTTCAGGAGGCTTGAAGACAAAGTATGTGTCAAACTGTAAACAATTCCAGTGATCATAGATTCATAGTGAAGTTCATATATCGGACATCTTGCTTCATCTTTTCTAGGTGCAATGACATCCTTCAAATTGTTGCGAAACCAAAATGCTTATGAACAAATATTCTGATAAAGGGAAATCTTCAGCAAGATATAGCATATGCAAGCGCAAATATCTTACCCCTTGGCAGTACCAATGGCAATTTTCACCCGGATGTCCCATGTCAGAGGGCTAACAGGGCCAATATCTCCATGCAACCATTGCTCTAAATTGCCATTATCGACATATTCATACACAAGCATCCTGAGTTGTATCAATATAGATGTGAGCAAACATTTGTCATTAACATCAGAGAGACAGAGTATCAGTTAAATTCGGTTATGTATAGAGAGGCACCTTTGAGCGCCTTCAGCACAGTAACCAACTAGACCGACCAGATTCTTATGCCTCACTTTTCCTATGGCTTCCACTTCCACCGTAAATTCTTTCTCCGCTTGTCCCCTACAATAACCATGGCAAGAACACATTTTACATTTGTTCGGATATATTAATTAGGCAAAACAGATTTTCACAATTTAATGTCCTCTTCATTAATGACCAATCGCCTATTTCACTTCATCACTAGTAATTCACTACTCTTGAATTATGTCATGGATCATAAATTGACCAATAGCCTTTTTCCCAAGTAACTGGACTCAGCAGCATCAATGGAATTCACAATAGAAAGCAAGTGCTAATAAATGCATAGGATTAACTTTGAGCACCCTAGCAGCTCTAAGAGACATGTCATAAATGCAACACCTCACTAAGTTACTGGCCACTGCGGAATTTGAAGATCATGGAAGCAAGAAAAGCTCCTATCTTAGGGTCTTCATTTTCAAGAGTCATGTCAGAAATCAACACGAGTCATTTATCAGCTTGCTTGAAGTCCCAAAATGGCTTAACAAATTTAGCCTTAGCAGAGACGGTAATTCTCATCAGATTTCTGCTTTAAAATCTGCAGTCTTTATGCTAATCAGATTTTCAGAGAAATTAGTCACTCAGCCATAATTACAAGAGGATTTCCTCTGATCCTTAAAGTAAAGCACATTGTTAAATAAAGAGCTCCATCCAAAGTAGCATATAGCTCAGACACAAAGATCACACATGTAAGAGCAACTTAAAGAAAAAGTAAATCGAGTTAAAAGAAGAGAAAGCACAAAAGCTCAAAAATCATATGATGAAGATGACAGAAAAGAGATTAAAGAGCTCATTGCGCATATTACTTTCTCAAACCCAAAGATGAACATAGATCACTAAAAGGACATTAAGAATAGAATACTATATTTTGTCAACCTACTTTTTCTAACCTCTCAATGAGAAATCAAGTACTGACACATGCACTCCAATTTGCACCCTTAGATCTAAGCAAGCAATAAAGTACCCATCAAAATCTTCAAACCGACATGATGACTTTTAGCACAAAATGTAAATAATTATCTATATTCCACACAACAAATATCCAAAGTCACAAAATTCAACATCTCATAATGAGCATACTACTTTAAATCTTGAGCAAGATTGCAACTTAACATAAACATCAACATATAGCTAAACAAAAATCCTCAAAATTTAACAAGTTAACAACAGTCAATCCATGAAATAGCATGTTCAGTGGTTATGTTGACAAAGCTTGATCACTTCAACAGAATCACTCCCAGTAATCCCTACACTATCAAATCACTCATTTTAGCCAAATCAATTTCCTTCTCACTAAAACATCACACAATCACCAATACAATCCTACTCAAGTTGATAGTAACCTTTCTCCCCATCAAAGATAACTTGTAAGCTAAAGTTGGTAAAAGATCATTAAATACTACTCCGTATCATAAGAGATTTCAAATTCCATTTTAGCCCATCAACTAAATAACATACCTAAATAATATTTCTTGTCTACTCAAAAAATTAAAAAAACATACTAAAAAATGTGCAACTTTCGGAAAAATTCACCAACAACAAACATTGTCGCCAAATATTTAGCCTCGACTAACATGAACCGTCATTAGGAACCGAAAAAAAATAAAAACATATTTGACCAACAACAACAACATCAAACACTAATAATTTAGCCTCAACTAACATGATCCGTCATTCAAAACCGCGAAAAAACACATATACACATAATTGGCCAACAACAACAACAATAAACACAATAATTTGGCCTCGACTAACATGAACCGTCATTAGAAACCGCGAAATTAAAAAACACGAAAACATACTTGTTATTAAGCAGATTCTTAACAGCAACAACAGACCCATCATCAAGAACACCCCTATACACAACCCCATAACCACCCTCACCAATCACATTCTCATCAGAAAATCCACGTGTCGCAACCTCCAGCTCCCTCAACCCATACCACCTTCCCCACCCAATATTCACCGCCACGTCAGCAGAAGAAACCACTGACACTTTACTTGATGAACACGCACTCTCCTCTGATCCACTCTTCCCTTGCACTAATATCCCTATCTCCTCCATCTTATGATGATTACTATCCCCCCTCAATATATCACCTACCATCTTCTTCTTAACCACATTTTCACTTATCTCCTTACAAACTAAGGGAATTACACCTGAATTACGCCGAACCAACTTGACTTTTCTCCTTATAAAACAGAAGTAAGCAAAAAGAGACGTAAAGATTAAGAGGGTAGTTAAGATTATGATCAAAATGTAGAGTTTAAGGCCGAGGATTGAGGGTGAGTTAAGTAGGGCTACAATGGTGTTTTGTGTACTCATTTTTACGTTGTTTTTTACGTTGGAAATTGTAGTTTTCTTTAGAGGGGAGTTTGGAAAGTTGGCATTGTTAAGAGAGTGATGAGGTTGCAGAGAATTGAGTGATATGGAAGTGTAAGAAGTGTTAAAGTGGGAAGTGTGAAAGTAACAGAGAGTGAGTGTGTTAAGAGAGTGAGACAGAGGAAGTGTAAGTTGAGTAGTGTGATAGGAGCGGCTTCAACGGATACATAAAGTGGTCTTGTTTTTACTTTTGTCACATTTGCGTCTGAATATCGAGTTCGAGACCCTATGAATTTAGCAGCTAGAAGCGTTAAAACTCAGAGTAAGAATTTTTGTCGTTTTAATAGTCCTATATCGCTCGAATCGGGACTAAAAAGTGTTTGTGCACGAGTGTGGGGTTTATGTCTAGATAGTGAATCTATTTTATCGAGTTGAAATTTGCCAGATGAATTGGATATAATAAAGAAAATTACATAATTTTAGATCATATTCTATTTGATTGAAACTTGTTGATCTACTAACTGGAAAGAATTGAGAAAAAAATAAAATTTATGTGAGGAGAATAGAGTCACGTGTATTTGTGTTTTACTGATTTGTAATTAAACACAAGGCTCTAGCAATTAGAATTTATTCCTTTAATTATTTAGGGCTTTAAAAGAAGATTTTAATGTAATCAAACGTTTTTTTTTTTCTAACTAAATGCAAAGTCAAATTCAAAGATTCCATATGATAATAATTCCACAAAGTCGCAACAACATACACCGAAGCTAGATCAAGGAGGAGTAGGATATGAAGGGAGAAAACTTCAGATACACTCCAAATCTCCAATGATCATGTGTTAGCTCACTTTTGAAAAACAATGCTGAAATATAGTAGTAATGTGTCAACAAATGAGGCCTTAGTCTCAGACTTAGATGGATTGGGTCAATGTTATATCAGCAGGTCGAGTTGAACACCCTAGTTCACGGACATGTGGGTGGATAAAGTGGCTCCTTCTAAACAGTAAGGAATAAAATGGTGAAAATGACCTCATGTACGTGTATGGTGGTCCAAGAAACGGGATTATTTATGGGAAATATTATGGGAAACAAGCTTGCCTTCTACGTGGATCAGTCCTTGTTCTTTAGGCCATATTCATATATATGGGGCCCAAGTTAGAAGGCCTTTCTAACGGCTTGTAAAAGTGGGACCTATAACCGAACACTCTTCCATCGTGGCTATGTTTCACTGGTTTGTAACTATAGCCATGGCTATGTGACTGTGTCGTCTCAACGGTTTAGCAATTGTGCTCTATACCTCCTCTTCCATCAGAGTTTATGACAAGACTTGTACGTGGCATGAATTTTCATGTGATAACAATGACTTGATGGAAATTGGAACCAAAGCACTTACGTAATTCATGTGTGTTATTCAATGTTGATAGCTAGCTACTGTACTCTTCAAATACTTTAATTAAAGAATTCGCAAGTAGGTGATATGTTAGTACAGCATCAATTAAACTTATTCGTTATCATCTTCTCTTTTTTTTGTCAAGTGTTTTTTCCCTTAATTTCTAGTGAGTACAAAACCTATAAACTAAAAAGACAATCAAATGTATCCGTCTAGTGCCACAAAAGTACAAACCCCTACAGATAATCTCAATGTTAGAAAGAAATCAACACTACACCTAAGTTCTCAAGTAATATTTGAATAGATTTCAATCGGATGTACTATAAGTCGTTTGATATAGACTCTGTGTAAATGAATTGAGAAAACTTAATCCATCAGGTTGCAAACTTATAAAGAAAGGTGCTTTGAACTAGGGATTAAGCTGCCAAACATAATTATGTCAATACTCTGATGTAGTGTTGTTGCGCTCCGTAGCAAGTCAGCTTTAGCAGCTGAACTATGGAATGAAAATGTTGGCTAAACAAGCTTGGAGATCGAATTATGTTACTCTTTAGCTAGTTAAATTTGTCTTTGAAACAAGATCACATTTGTTTAGTCTTAGACATATTAATTACTGTTGGAACTTGGGATGGAAATTATCTCACTGGCTATGCCTCTGCTTCCTTTCAGTGTTCAACTCCTGATGAGCCAACTGAACCTGAGACAGACCATTCATCTCATTTTTTGAAGTTATACATATCTGATGGACATTTCTAACACAACTGTCCTCAACAATCTCAGAGCAACTACTAGAGGCCGGATGTAAGCGCCTTTTCTAGTTACGATAATGTTAGTTAGTCCTATTTACAGACTTTATCAATTGTTTGTGTTTAGCATCTTTCTCTAGACACTACTAGAGGATCTGAAGTGTTACTCTTAATGAAAAGCTAGGAAACTTGATGTGAATTTTTGGTGGCAGCGGAATGCTTGGTGTACCGACTCATCTAATGCTCTTGCGTCAAAACTTGAACATTTTGAGGAGAGAAAATGAATTATCTTATTTCCAGAATAATGTAGTGCACCAGTGACAAAGCTAGCTTGTTCTTAGCAATCAATGCTATTTTCCTGCCTCTTGACCAATTTAGGTAGTTATTACCCTTGACTTGACAATGTAGTAACTAGCTGCAGACTTTGATGATCACTCAAGCTCAAATAACAAGGATCTTTATAAGAACCTGAACTCTGACTGTGTTATCTCCACTCCACTAGTCATTTTCATCATATAAAATCAACTAACTGGAATTACTCCTTTATGAGAAAATCAAGGTTCAAGAAAATCACAAAAATCTCAAGAAACTGGTACATAGCAGTATAGCAATGAGCAGAAAATTACCGAATTCTCAGAAGATGAACTTCAATCTTTACTGATTTTGACAGTAAGAGATACTAACAACCTCGAAGTAGCTTAGCGAAGAGTAGAAATATAGAAACTCCTGCTGATGTAAATCTTCTACTGAAATGAAGATATAAGAAGTAATATACAATTTGAGGATGAAACTTGAACATTTAGAAGAGAGAAAATGAAAGATCTTATTTCCAGAAATTGAATTAGAATGACTTACTTACAAAAGATCATTACAACCTCCGTTTATAGCAGCTAACTAGAAGCTAAGCTAACAAAAATTTACAACTGAAATCAATTACAAGTGACAGACTTATAACAACCAACTTATCCTAGTAATAGTATTCTGTTGCATAGAAAACTAAGCTGGCACATGTTGCCATGAATGTCTGCTGACTGAGCTGTTGCATCTGCACCTCAACTTGCTCGATATCTCTCACTTGCAATACTGATCAAGTAATCTCACACTTTTTGCTCATTTTATGCCTAGATTGTGGTTGTTTCCTCTGTTGCTCTTGTTGTTAATGTTCGTATCTGTATCGGTATTAAAGGCGCTGTAAGGTCTTCGGATGTATTTGTGAGCTCATGGGAGCTTGATTTTGGTTGCATGAAAAGCTTATATGAAAATATACTTCGGTTTGCATCTGTATTCTTGTTATTATCTAGACTACTTATTGCTGTAATCATGTACTCTTTGCGAGTTGCGACATTACAGAGGAAGGTATCTTCTGCCACGAGTTTTCGATGTTGTTTATGAAATTCCGAACAGAGCTATCTTCCTAACATATACGTTACATATCCTGAGTGTTTTTTTTTTTTTGTCTGGAGTGTGCGCACAAAGTCGCTAATATAATTCGAACCCCCAACGGCCCAACTTTATGATTGGGGTAAGACAGCTCTAATCTTTTCTTACAGATTGCTACACTGCGACTGCGAGTCTGGTTCTAGGTGAAACAATGCTTAAATGGTTTGTGCGTTCTTGCACTGGCTAGGAGTACTTGTGTACAAAATTTCTAAGACGCTGTCTAGCAGTCTCATCATACTAGTGATACAGAATTCGGCAAGGCAAATTATGAAGTAAAGAGATACAGGATTCACTTTCTCCAAATTTCATGTTATGCTAGTTTTGTGTAGCACAATCTAGAAATCTTTTAAAAGTCCTAACTAATTAGCCTAAAGTGGTCATTTTTAAAAAAAAAAATAGCCACTTTCATTACAGCGTTAATAAAATATAATCATTTTAACTCATTAGTGGTGATCACCTGATCTGATCTATCTCTTTCACTAAAGAGCGAAATAGAAAAAGAAAAAATAAATAAAATATTACAAGGAAAACCACATAAAAAAAACATTTGACATTAGATAATTGTATTTCTTGAAAAATGTGGCAAACATTGCATGAAAAATACAAATTACTAAAAGAATATTAATCTCGTAAATAAAAGCCATTTGACATCAACAGATAACTACTTTAGACCAGCTTATCTTATCTAAGTCCAATGTTAACACAGAGCGATCATTTTATTTAAGTCCAATACCAATTTAAGCACTATGATATCAAACCGTCTTTTATAAAAAAAAATTAGGCTATTTTAAAATGTTCTAATTTTAACTTTTAAAATTAAACATTTTCTTACAACACCTAAAATTAGTCAACTTTTATATGTAGTTCCCTTGTCCCCTTTATGTTCCATATACAACCTTATCCAAACACACCCTTACCACCCCAAACCACTCAAATGATGCCACGTGTCACCCAAACCCCCAAAAAACGCCAACGCACAACCACCCCGGAAAATCCCATCAAGACCCGCCGGAATATTCCTCCGGCGACTCCCGGCGGCTTCAACGACGGCGCCACCGCCGACATCATCCTCCGCCTCTACCACGACCCCACCACCGCCACCACCTCCGACGACGACGGCGACGTCAAAATCCACCTCCACTCCTCCGCCCTCTGCCGCGCCAAATACTTCTCCGCGCTTTTATCCGATCGATGGACCAAAAACGAACCTAAGATAAACCTCGAAGTATCGCAAGGTTCGCTCGACGCGCATTTGACCGTTTTGAACCTTTTATACGCCGTTGACTTCTCCGGCGAGATTTCTACGGTCGCGTCGGCGGTGGCGGTGCTCCCGGTGGCGGTGAAGCTGTTATTCGAGGATTGCGTGAAGTATTGCGTTAAATTCCTCGAGGCGGTGCCGTGGGAGGAGGGAGAGGAGGAGGAGATTATGAAGTTGCTGCCGTATTTGACGGAGGAGGAGGGGAAGGAGATTTTGTCCCGTGTTTCGACGTCGAAAAACGATGCATGCGAGGAAATGTTACAGAATTTGCTGTTTTCGGCGAAGCAGAACCATCCGAATGTGGCGCCGGTGAAGGCGTTTGTGGCGAGGCTGTTGCGGGAGTTTTCGTCGAGGGAGTTGGCGAGACGTGTGCTTGAGAAGGCGTTTTTGATGAGCTTGAAGGTTGTGAAGGGGTCGTTGGAGGAGTACTCGAGTCCGGACTTTCGAGGTGATCATAACGAGACGGAGGCGATTCAGAGGTTGAATTTGCACACGGCGTTGACGAATGGGAAGCATTTGTTGTGGATTGTGGAGAGGATGATTGAGTTGCGTGTGGCCGAGGTTGCGGTGAAGGAGTGGAGTGAGCAGGGGTCGTTTGCGGGTGATTTGCAGAGGGCGTTTCGGGATGATGCGTGGAGGAATATTGTGCCTGGGTTGCCGACTGTTGTGTTGAAGTGTACGGCTAGGCTCGCGGGGGCTGTGGCTTCGGGGTCTATACTGGTTGCTAGAGAGGTATAATTTTGTCGAAAAGATGTTTGAATTGCTTGATTAACTTATCTTATTTAATCGATTGTTTTATGTATCTTTGTTGGATTATATGTCTGTTTGCATTATGTGATTTGTATGTCGGTTGAGCGAGCAAGTTTTGATTAGAGAAGTCTTTAGCTGATTTCAGGAATCGACCTAATGCTTTCGATGAATGTTACTGTTGTTGTATGTATTATTGTCGTGTTTAGATAATTGATGAATAATGTGATAATGTGGTGTGAAGATGAAGCTGGATAAAGGATTATATCTATGGCTTCGTTTAAGAAAGATTTCTACTGCTGCTTGATTAGCTTCGGCTGATATTAGTCTTGGACATCTGTTTAGGTAATGTGGTGCCCGTGTTTGCTTGCATTGGTCAATTGAACAAGTTTTTTTGAGAGGAGTCATATATTTCTGTTGTTTGTGGTGTTGTTGTGTTTAGCTACCTCTCTGAATATTGTGATAACGAGGTATGAAGATGAAACTGGAATAAAGGTTCTATCTTTGACTTCATTTAGTTGTCTATGTTGTTATTAAGCTTTGATCTCCTTTTTGTATACCATGATAATGAGGTATGGAGACGAGGCTGTTTCAGTGAGATTATATTCGGCCTCATTAAGTTTGAAGAAATGTGGAGTGTGATGTGTTGTGCCCCTTCGTTTTCAGAAGTGTGGCCTTAGGATAGTTATATTGTTGTTACTCGTGAGCAGTTTGATGCGTAGTGATTTATACTATATTATGGCTTAGTGCTTATACTGATTGGAAGAAGGGGCCTGAAATTTTATTAGGCTGCTACTCTAGGCTTACATTGCCTGTTAAGCATTTTTTTCGTTTTCGAAAACTAAAAGGCTGTACAGCCACGAAGAGGCCCCACACCTATATGAGGTGTGATTAGACCTGGCAAAGTTGACCC
>CAAKMY010096722.1:0-18827 GCA_901111285.1 Corrigiola litoralis | reverse complement strand
GTAATTTCTTTTACTTTAGTTTTTGTTATTTTAAGTAAAATCAATGAAATTGAGACTATGACAATAAAAGATTTCTCTTTCTTAGAATAGATAAACCCATGCATTGCATGAGATTTAAAACTAGTTACTTCTGACAAACTGATTTGCCACAATTTAGGCATTGATATAGTGACATACTGACATTACATCCTATATCCATTTCTTCCTCAAATCGTTTCTAAAAAAATTCACTACTCATCATTCTCATCATCCTCCTTCCAATTCCCTTTACGTGCAACAATAGATCATATCATAACTGGTACCAAAATCACAAATGTCATAAACATTACTACCAAACTCACCCTCAACATTTATACAAAGCAGTTATGTACCAACAAAACTGTACCCCATACTCCTACTCCCATACCATACCATCGGAAACTGATTTTTACACTCTCCATTTTTATTTTTACACTCCCACTCACCCCTTTTATGTGAGAGCACAGATTCCTGTGCAGGAATCTACTCCTCTCACATGAGAAGTGTAAAAATCAAATGAGGAGTGTAAAAATCATAGCCCCATACCATTATATTCCATGCAATTACAAGTTCTCTTTAACATGAACAAAAACCCCAAGTCAAAGGGCAGAAAACTGGCCCCACATGACGTGGCAAAGTCTCATTTGTCCCCACACTGCATGCCCCCCACAAAAACCTCAGCTCATTTTCCAAAAAGTACCCCATTAAACTGCATTTAACACCATCATTTGGCGTCCACTATGTTACACACTTTTTGGCGGGCACAAGTGTAAAACACCCCCTTAAAACATTTCCCGCTTTACATTAAAAAGTTACTACAAACATAAAGAAAACATACAAACATATTAACATAGTTTTAGGGTTTTTCAGTTTTTGTCTGTTATGTGGGCTTTTACTGTCTTAACTCACTTTCACTTTTAACTTACTTCAGTTAAAAAAAATATGACATAAAGAAAGGGTTAAAAGAGTAGACAAAAGGGTCACTCTTTTTTTGTTCTAAGTGGTAAAATATTTAGTTGGCATTTTATTTTGTTAAAAAAAATTAGTGCTTTTTAGAGTGATTAGAGCTGGAAAAGTGGTAATAAACAGGATAAAATTTGATGGGTCCCTTGTATTTATTACAATGCAGGTGTTGATTGCTAGGCCCATTAGTTGAGTGTCTACTTTTATTTTTGTGGGTTGGTGTTTTAATTAGTTGAGTTTTTTTGACAGCAAAAATGTGGGTGTTTTAGCTGAAAGTGAGAGCAAAAATTTGCTAAGTCAGAGTCTTTTTTGTTCTTGACAGTGATTTATTCCTCAAACATTCTGGTCAGGTGAGAAAGATTTCTCCTTTTTTGGTTTTGTTTCCTTTTTGTGTTTGTATGAATTTAGTGGTAGATCTTTGGAAGTAACATTATATTTCTGGAATGTTATACTCATTTCATTGTATTTACTTTAATGTATGACTGTATGTGGTTTATTCTGTTTGAGGGTCTATTTCCTAGCCTACATTTTAGTTTGTTTGTTCACACAAAGTCGCAGATAAGAATTGAACCCGGAACTTGTGAAGGCTAGTGTACATTTGATGCTTAGGCTTTTTAAGTGCTTTTTTATTATATCATGTTAAAAATGTGGACATGTGATATGCTTAAGTTGGGTATGTTTATAATTTCAGGTGGGAGTTGATATAAGGGTTTGTTGTTGTTGGATATAGTTGTGTTGATAGTGTGGTGAAGATAAATTTGGAGTGAAATGGTGAGGTTTTTTAGATTTGTGTTGCTGTCCTTGTGTTTTGCCACTACATTGGGGCAGCTACCTTCACCAGACATTTTGGCATTGCTTCAGTTTAAGAAGGGGATTAAGCATGACCCCAATGGTTATGTGTTGGATTCATGGAATGAGGAGTCCATTGATTTTAATGGGTGCCCGTCGTCTTGGAATGGGATTGTTTGTAATGC
The DNA here is from genome assembly GCA_901111285.1 of Corrigiola litoralis. Taxonomy (NCBI): domain Eukaryota; kingdom Viridiplantae; phylum Streptophyta; class Magnoliopsida; order Caryophyllales; family Caryophyllaceae; genus Corrigiola; species Corrigiola litoralis. Next base: position 16,872 of record CAAKMY010096722.1, on the reverse strand, counting down.
TGGGCATGTTGCTGGGGTTGTTCTTGATAATTTGGGTCTGTCTGCAGAAGCAGACTTGAGTGTTTTTGCTAACCTTACCATGTTGGTAAAACTTTCAATGGCCAACAATTCCATAAGTGGGAAGATTCCTGACAACATAGGCTCTTTTGATAAGCTTCAGTATTTGGATATCTCGAACAACTTGTTCGCTGATTCTTTACCTTCAGGCATTGGTGATTTGAGTAGTTTACAGAACCTTTCACTGGCTGGGAACAACTTCTCCGGACCAATTCCGGATTCTGTTTCCGGCCTTACTTCGATCCAGTCTTTGGACTTGAGCCGCAACTCCTTTTCGGGCTCACTTCCGTCCTCATTGAGTAAGCTGGGAAGCTTGGTGTATCTCAATCTATCTAGCAACAGGTTAACAAAGAAGATTCCAAAAGGATTCGAATTGCTTACAAGTCTCGAGGTGCTTGACTTGCATGGAAATATGCTTGATGGTGATCTGGATGAAGAGCTATTGTTGTTCTCTAATGCAATTCATGTTGATTTAAGTGGCAATCAGCTCAGTAATTCTGGTCCACAGAAGCAGAAATTCCTGCCAGGCATTTCAGAGACAATTAAGTATCTGAATCTCAGTAATAACCAGCTTACTGGATCACTAATTGGTCAAACTCAGCTCTTCGAGAATCTGAAGGTTTTAGACTTGAGCTATAATATGTTGTCTGGAGATTTGCCAGAATTTAATTTCGTTTACGATCTTGAGGTCCTCAGATTGAGCAACAACAGATTTTCTGGGTTTGTTCCTAATGACCTGCTGAAAGGAGATCCTCTGCTTTTTACTGAATTGGACTTGAGTGGCAATAATCTTACAGGTATTATTTCATTAAGCTCACTTCTTAGAAAACCTTACAGCTTCTTGAATAATCTCGTGCATGTACGCGGTACGCCTTGTTCAGTTTCACATAGTATCTTATCAATTCTTTGTCTAATTCAGTATGTGTGTTATGCTTTTGTGGTTGTGATAGAGTTTATCTCCTTTCCAAAGTTATAAAATGAAAATTTCTGTTCTCTCACCATACTTTTGATTGTCTCTCAGGTCCAATAGGCATCATCACATCTACGACACTACGGGTGCTAAACTTATCTTCAAATGGACTCTCTGGTGAACTGCCCCTGCTGACTGGAGACTGTGCTATACTTGATTTATCAAAAAATCAATTTCAAGGAAACTTAACCAAAATAGCCAAATGGGGCAACATTGAAACTCTTGATCTCAGCCAAAATCGTCTCACAGGTCCCATTCCGGATACACCATCTCAGTTTTTGCATCTGAACTATCTCAACCTTTCCCATAACTCTCTTACAAGTAGTCTACCAAAGATTGTGACCCAGTTCCCAAAGCTTAGTGTCCTGGACCTGAGCTTTAATAAATTCGATGGACCTCTTCAGACTAGTTTATTAACTATGCCAACCTTGCAAGAATTACATCTTGCAGGGAATTCTTTTGATGGAGAGATCAAGTTCTCTCCTTCTGTAGAGTCCAATCTTCGAGTACTTGACCTTGCTTATAACCATCTGCATGGCTACTTCCCTGATAGGTTTGGATCACTGACTGGTCTGGAGGTGCTTAATCTAGCTGGAAACAATCTATCGGGTTCTTTGCCAACTTCCATGAACGACATGAGTTCCTTGACTTCTTTGGATATGTCTGAGAATCATTTCACTGGTTCCTTGCCAACCAACCTATCTAGCAACCTTCAGAGCTTTAACGCATCATACAATGATCTCTCTGGGGTTGTGCCAGAGAATTTAAGAAAGTTTCCACGCTTGTCTTTCTTCCCTGGCAATTCTAAACTTCAGTTTCCTAATGCACCTCCTGGACCAGAAAGTTCTGCTGGTGGAAGTTCCAAGAGGAAATCGATGAAGACTCTGATTAAAGTGATAATTATTGTTGCATGTGTGGTTGGCTTGCTCATTTTGATATTGCTTGCTGTCTTCATACATTATATTCGCATATCAAGGAAACCTCAACATGATGATGTTGCTAAGAGAGATATCCAGAGGAAGATACCGCCAAATACCTCTGGCTTTGGTGGAAGGGAAGATCCCCGAAGTTTGGTAGTTTCTGCTGAGGATATTATAACCACCACACGGAAAGGAACTTCATCTGAGATAACGAGTCCTGATGAGAAAGCCGCTGTTGTGACTGGTTTCTCTCCGTCCAAACAAAGCCAGTTATCTTGGTCACCAGAATCTGGTGATTCTTTTACTGCGGAGAGCCTAGCCAAACTTGATGTCAGGTCACCAGATCGTCTTGCAGGAGAGTTGTATTTTCTTGATGATACTATATCACTGAGCCCGGAAGAACTATCAAGAGCCCCCGCTGAGGTTTTGGGTCGGAGCAGCCATGGAACTTCTTACAGGGCTACATTGGAGAATGGAGTGTTCTTAACTGTGAAGTGGCTGAGGGAAGGTGTTGCCAGACCGAAGAAGGATTTTGCCAAGGAGGCTAGGAAATTTTCTAATATCAGGCATCCCAATGTTGTTGCACTACGAGGATATTATTGGGGCCCTACTCAGCACGAGAAGCTCATCCTTTCAGATTTTGTCTCCCCCGGAAGTCTTGCGAGCTTTCTATATGGTAATACTTCTCTCTTCTCTTAAGCTCTATCTATGTTTTAGGAGCAACCACCTTAGAGCGACCCCTGTAAAGACACCAAAGAAGAAAACACCCTGGTAGAAAAATAGGAATGCCTGAGAAAGAGAATTCGTTGCAAATTTTTCCAGCAAAGTTTTTTTTTCTTTATTAGTTTGTAATGGGTAATGAACCTCATTGACCCGCCTCTCTTTCCTTTAACATTTGGTCCTTCTTACTGAGATACCATGCTGTCTTAAAAGGGAACATAGAATATTGTGATCATGCAGTATTTATGCGTCTGATCCTTAGCTTTGTTTGCTAATTTACTCAGGATATCTTCTATGTCGCATCTTATATAATTAACATGTATAGTATTTATTCTGAATGCCTAAGTAAAATCGTTTCATCTGGTTTATCATGGGTGCTTTTAAGTTTCAACTTTCATAGTACATGTAATTCTTCTTTATGTATAATTATTTGCATATACTTTTCTTTAGTTTCTCTGGAAAATCATACAGCAGTTTGTAAATGTTGTCAGAACGTTTATGTAATTTTTCAGCATTATTTAATTTGTTCTTAATCTTCTGCTCTCTATATTATGATTACTACTTGCAGACCGACCTGGGAGAAAAGGTCCACCATTGACCTGGGCCCAGAGACTGAAGATTGCAGTGGATGTTGCACGTGGGCTGAATTATCTCCATTTTGACCGAGCTCTTCCTCATGGTAATCTTAAAGCAAACAACATATTATTGGACGGTCCTGAGCTAAATGGCCGAGTTGCAGATTACTGTCTCCACCGCCTCATGACTCAAGCTGGCACGATTGAACAGATTCTTGATGCTGGTGTGTTAGGGTACCGGGCTCCAGAACTGGCTGCTTCTAAGAAGCCACTACCTTCTTTCAAATCAGATGTTTATGCCTTTGGTGTTATACTGTTGGAGTTGTTGACCGGCAGATGTGCTGGTGAAGTAGTTTCTGGTGAAGGGGGAGGTGTTGATTTGACAGACTGGGTTCGGTTGAGGGTGGCTGAAGGACATGGCTCTGACTGCTTTGACTCTGTCTTGGCTGGTGAAATGGGAAATCCTACTGTGGCCAAGGGATCAAAGGAAGTACTCGGAATAGCTTTACGATGTATACGCTCCGTGTCAGAGAGGCCAGGTATCAAGACTATATATGAGGATCTTTCATCCATCTAGTTTGTTGAGTTTTAGTTTTGGATTTTTAGATTTAGATCTTCCTGGAGAATTGAATATGTTAGTAGCCTCCTTTTTGAGTTTTAGTTTGGCTATAGGAAGCGAGAGCTATTCTGTGAATGGTGATCATACAAACAGGCCATTGTTCAATGCTTACTTCTTGAACATAGGAGCCCATATGTAAAAAGAATTTGCAGATGTCACTTTGCAAATAGCTTATTGGCAATGTGAAAGTGTTTTAACTTCACTATTTCTCCTGCTTGATGCTGACTGATGCAATTTTACTGACAGTGATGCTAACTACAAAAGTAATGATGCAACAAAGCAAGAACTTATCTGATAAGTACTCCGTACTATGCTGAGTTTCTATTTTCTTTGCCGATGTCCTTTGCAAGTTTGCAGAATAGTATTTTTGTTAAATTAGTAACTAGCACTCCTGCCAGCTTGTCATACTATAGTGTAGATATTCTGTAAATTAAATATGCTGAGCACTTGCTTGGACAGCAGCAATATCTCCCCCATTCCAAAAAGAAAAGCAAAAGGAAGGAAATGCTGATGTTGATCCCCAGATGACGAAAACGAACTGAAAAATAGAAATTAAAGCACCTGTAGCTGCATGCAGACAATACACTAAACAGACCACTGGCTGAAAATCATGTGGTCAGTGTGCATTTCATCATATTGAATTTGGCTCTTAAAAGTTAAACCTGGTGCAACGATTACAGTGAATCCCTACGGAACGGAGGAATTTTTTTCTTAAAGTGAGTATAGATGTCCACAATTTCTCTTTAATGTACTCCCACCTTGCCATGGTGGCTGTGACAGCCTGCGCACACAGTGAGATAGATAAAGAACAGGAACATAGCGGTACCACTATGCCTTTAGAAGATGAATCAGAGTTGAGCAGCAACACTTTCACAGTTGTTCCTACAGAGAGACAGTTAGAGAACCATACCACTTGTTGTATGTATAACATGGGGGTATTGTTGTGACAGAGAGATGAAGCTCGGAAGATGGCATGCTCATTTTTTTTGTTGACATTTTTTAGTTCAGAGTGTTAGTTTCTTTACTCTGCTTCCACTGTTGCCAAGAGCAAATACAGCTCACTGGCATGGCTACTGACTAGCATTAGAGAAATGTGTTTGTTGTGTAAAGAGCTCGAGCTTGGGCATGAACCGTAGTGTTGCTTGTGGCGCTTTTTTGGCAAGTTCGTGTAATGTTTCTTAATTCTTTCCTATGATTGGCCGTCTTCAACAGCTCATTACTCGTCAGCGTATATATTGCCGAACTGCTTACTTCTCTGGAAATAGCTAGTTTTTACATTTTATGTTTAAATAACTGTTCTTGCTTTGAGAAGGGAGTGGACATGTGACAACTGAAATGCGGATTCCAGAGATAGGTTCATTGATTAGTTAAGCCACCACTGTGCTCTACGGAAAGCTTGTTGTAATGGTGGAGTATGTGAGTGTTCAGGGCATGTGCAATATAACTATCTTCTGCGCGGAGTAGTTTGGGAGTCTTGCTTCTCCTTTCATGGAGGAAAACACTGACAGTAAGTAATATCAGTGCAAAATATCGAGAGATCATTGAGCAGTAAGCTATAAACACTAATTCTTTGGCTACGCACTTGCACAAAATCTGCTTAAATGCAGCGCTGTATACGAGGCGAAAGTCAGTATCAGTTCCCACTGTTACGCATACACCACCGGGCAAAGCTGGCCAGGACCTGAATATCTGATTTTGATCAAAAGAAATTCTCAAGACGACCCAGATTGACCCGATACAACCCGAAATTGACCTGAATTTCATCTGGACACGATATTCACCCGATGCGAAAAAAATCCATTACAAAACAAAGTCATTCTCAAAAAGGATCAAACACTACACGATATTTACATGCTAAGTTGATGATTTAGATAATCATCTATTCACATATTAACATGCTAAATATTAATCAAGACCCAAAGAGTAGACTGAATCATACAACTATAAAAAAAAGCCGAATTCACGAAAACCTATGATTTGGTGGTTGGTCGATCTAAGGCCCAACCAATTGATACAAACTCGAAATAAGCTTGAGCTTATGATCTGATAATTGTCTGACCCGAATATTGATTCAATTACCCTCAGGCATTGTTGATATGAATTGACCAAGAGCTGCTGACATACCAAAACAGGTGTTAGGTTTAATACTTCAAAATGCGATTGACGTTACAAAATTGCAAAATGCATTGGAGATGCGGGGGATCGAACCCCGTGCCTCTCGCATGCAAAGCGAGCGCTCTACCATTTGAGCTACATCCCCTTTGATGTTATGAATCCATAATTTGGCTATTATCAATATCAACTTTTATTTTTCTCTTTTTCTTTTCAGTGTATGGAATGAACACTAACCTTAAGTCGCATTATTTGATTTCCAACTTGCCGGTCGAACTGGTAACCATGTACACTGTGCCAAAAATACACTGCTGATTCTTCTAAGTTCTAGATTATATTCCTCGTCATAATCATGATATGCTCCAGAACTTTTAAATGTCTACACCATATGGTGATATAACAGTAAGAAGAGATTAGACGAAATCATGAGCAGTGCTGTTCACTTGTGACTTGTTCATGGCATCACTTCACAAATGGGGCGTTATAAGCTCATATGATACATAGTTCACATAAACTTCTTACTACTAATTATAGTGATCGACCGTTTTAATTGGCAGTAAACATTAGGCAACTGAGTTCACGTGTGGCAGTTGGAGATCAGTCATCCGTGAATGTGCAGCGATCCAAGCAGTGTGCATGCATAGACTATACAAAACGCAATGCCTTCTTCCTTTTCTTGATTCGTTTTTGGAAATCAAATACACTTCTATTCACGACGAAGAGAAGACGCCGAAATAGTAAAATGACTTTTTGCAAGGACAATTTTGGATATGTATGCTCTTTTATTCTTAGATAAATTTGATAAGGACCCGTGACATTTATTTCCTATTATCAAAGTTCCTAATAATCCAGAGCTACTTCCATAACCACAAAGCAAGCAAGATTCCCCACTTGGCTTCTGAGCATCTAATAATTGATCACTTTATTTTTCCTGGTTGCAATTGCACAAGACCGTACTATTGTCTAATTTTCTACAGTAATGTGAGGGAGTGAAATTGATCAAGAGGTATGTAGTACTTGTCCAGTTGTCCCACTGATGTCAGTTTACTGAGTAACTGAGTATCTAATGCAATTCGCGGTTGGGTTCAGACAATCATAATTTTGTCACCACAAGTGTAGTTTAATTTTAGGTGGCAAAACTGCATAAGAAATCATGTACAAATTGTGAATTGTGATAACTAACATAGTTCATGTGTCTCTGAATTGGATAGAGATGTTTTAATTTGTCTAGAACTAAGAGCTTTTTTAATTTTTGAAACAGTACTCCAGATATGTAATGAGTATAACATACGCGAAAGTGGCAAATAAGCCTCAAGACTCTATTATTGGGTGTGATTGGAATCCTTAACTTATATGTGGAGCAAATCAATCCCATAAGTTTCTCCAAATTTATCTATCTATATCTATACTATATCTATTAAAAGGCGTTGCTTGCCCAGGAGTTTGCCACGTAAGACAATGACATGGAAACAATGGACCCGCCACATAGGACAATGACATGAAAAACATTGATCCTTATTTAATCCATCTTTAATGATTGTTACTACAACAATGAAACAACATTAGATCTATTCTCCTTTAGAAAAAAATGACAAGAAAAATGTGAAATAACTATAACCCATTAACATTAAATAAATGTTTACTAAAAGTTCTCATAAAACAATCCCGTGAATTTCACGGAACCAAAAACTAGTGTGCAATTAAACCCAAATCATAATTTCGCTCATTTTGTCATTAATAAACTAATTTAAAATACAATTAAATCACATTAATTTTTATATACATCTAAAATAATACACATATACATCAAATATGTATGAAATCCTAAAACTTATACTAGAACAAAACTATTTCTGGGCTTCTTCTTTTCCTTTTTATTTTTCTTGTTCTAGCTTTATTCACTTTAACCATCCATGCCCCATACATATAACCTATCAGTTATGTCAACGCAGGATACCAAACTATCATTTTCCTCTTAATCAATATCCTCCGGCTTGAACTAGATGCCTACATAACGTGAACATTCTTTTACATTTCCAAAAAGGCATCAAATTTGTTTTGATCTTGCCAACATAAGTTGGTCCTGGGTTTCTCACAACAATCAAATTGATGAGGCGATTTAGACCACCTTAACCTTTTAGTTTTACTATTATTCTGGATAGGCATAACTCCATCTTTGTCTTCATGATATATGACTCTACTTTAAAAGGATCTTTTTATGAGCTTTTTACAGATCAGGGATGTAAAGATTTAAATAGTGGGAAAAATAACTAATTGCCATGGAAGTTTTGTCGGAATGAAGAACCCAACTCATGAAGATATGGAACAGTACATAATTGATGAATGAACAAGATGCTGAAAAAGGAAATAAGGCTAGTGTGGTAAACGTATAAGCTTATGAAGATACAGAGCACTTTGTATAAGTGTATGTATTTAGATGTATATCAACCATAATTTAACTTTTATATATTTTTTATATTATTGATGGGTTACAAAATTACAATAAATTGTGATTTGAGTCCGATTGCACCTTTGGAGAAACTTGTGGGGTTGATTTGCTTTAGTTGAAAGTTAAGGATTCCATATATTATCCATGTTTCTAATTTGACATTGAGATCTTGAAGCGAATAACCCATCTTGAAGACAATTGGATATAACCATCATGTGCCATGTCTCATTTCATGTTCATAGAAAATCCGGCAAACAAATTGAGAGTAAGATAACAAAAGGAAGAAACAAAAATCTACAGAATGATCATCAGCATACCGTAACAAATCGAGCAATGAATTATTGATCCAAAGTTAAAAGCAAAACATTCAGTTATTGATCAACATTACTTTTTGGAACTTGAAACCCTTCTGATCAAGACTAATAAACATAGCACCCTATAGAACACAAAGAACCCAAGCAAAACATAGACATTACTCCACCTTTGTTCAACATGTAACCCTCTTTTTTCCAGCACATCACCACCAGTCGCCATGCAACTCTTACTCTCTTCATACCACACTAAGCACTTGTTGACAAGGCAAGAGTACTCATTAATTAGCAAAGCATCAAGTGCATACTTGTACATTGACAAGTAGTGCATGAACACCCAGTACTTAGGCATGCTTTCCTTCCCAATGAAGTAGCCGGAGAAGAGGAAGAAGCCGGCGAGAAGCACGGTTACCAAGGAGCTACCAGCAATGTATGTGGGGGCAATGGAGCTAAGGAATAGCACAAAAGAGTTTGCCATAAGAACAATAACCCATATTACAAGAACAAAGTATCCAAATGAATGCCAAGTGGCACACAGCCCTACGAGGAAGTACACTGAGATAGAGTAGATTATCGAAATGATGAGCAAGTAAGGGAGGAACACCAAAGTGTTGGCAATGAGGTATGAAGACACTCTATAGACCCCACTTGAGGTTTCCCTCAATAAGATTGGTCTCTCATTGATAAAGATTGGTAGAGTTTCTGTAGTGGAAGAGAGGAGAAATGTGAGAGTGAAAGCAAATAGACCTAATCTTTTTTTGATCCCTTCTTTATCATACCCAATGTTGATGTAGATGGTCCCTAAAACAAGACCAACTATAAGAGCCTCCAATGTGTTAGTCAAAAGAAGCTGCTTTGTCCTGTAAATAATCTTCCAAAACCGGCTTGAAAGTGTGACAATCTCATGCAACCTTGAGCTCTTATACTTCACCTTTTCTTTCCTTACAATTGGCTGATGATCATCAATTGATGACGAGCGAGAGCTAGATGAAGGAAGACCAGTGGGTGTGTTAATAGGTCTACTCTCAGGAAGTTGATTGATGATCTCCATGGCATGCTCAAGGGCACTAAGCTGAGGAGGAACAGTAAACCCATTTGAGTTCAAATGGGTTTGTAAGGAAGAAAGGCTCCCATGATGTATAACCTTTCCTTTAGATAATAACAGGATCTTATCAATGGTGGATAGTATTTTGAAGCTAGGTTGGTGTATGGAGACAACCACGGTTCGATGCCTCGAAACCGCGATCGATTTTAGGGTTTGCATGACATTGAAGGCAGAACCACTATCAAGGCCTGACGTAGGTTCGTCAAGGAGGAGAATGCCAGGGTCATGCAGTAAGCTAAGCCCTATGGAAACCCTTCTCCTCTCCCCTCCTGACAGCTTCTTTGAGCAACATGAGTTTGATAAGTGTCCTAGCTGAAGCTCAGCTAGGAGGGTAGACACCACGGTGGAGATGTCCTTGTGTGAAAATTTAGGGATGAGAAGGCGAGCGGTGAAGGCAAAGGTCTCGGAGACTGTAAGAAGTGGGAGGCAAGCATCATGTTGGGGGACGTAAGCAGAGAGCTTTCTGTAGGAGGAGGGTGTAATGGGGTTGGAGTTTAGGAAGAGGGTGCCTGATGTGGGGGAGGTTCGCGCAGCGAGGATGTCGAGAAGGGTTGATTTTCCGGCACCGCTTGGACCTACAATGGCCAAGATTTGGGAGGGGTAGGCGGTTAGGCTGATGTCTTGTAGGATGTAAGTGGGTGGACTGGTGGTACATGGCTTGAAAAGGAAGGTTGGTGTTAGGGTAGAAGTAGAGTTAATTGTGATGGATTTTGTGTAGGAAATGGAAGTGGCTGTTAGTTTATAGGTTTTGGGTGGTGGTGGAGCAAGTGGAGGGGAATTATGATCTTCCATGGGCAGGCAAAGGTACCAACTATCAACAGTTGCAAGTAGGAAGCATTAATGGTTGTGCAAATGAGGATCAAAGCACTATAATATGTGCAAGTTGTAGGACTGTATGCAGTACGTTTCATGAGGTTTTTGGACTTTGTGGTAAATAGTAATACATGAAATAGAGCAATGTGTGTGGGGCAATTGGTTTTGCCCTTCTGAGCACCTTAGAAAGACACATGAGACGTGTAAGATGCATTGCTAATGAATCTACTGAGGTACATTCTTGATACATCTCTAGACTCTAGTGATTGAGGATTTATTAGCTTAGGTAAATTACAGTCAAGTTGAATTGTTGCTTGGTTAACATTCAAATAATATGCATGGCTGTATATTAGTAGAAAGCTTGGAGTTGGGGATTATAATTCATTATTTTAGAATATGCTAATAGTTTTTAGCAAGATGGATCCAGTACAAATAATATGTCTTATATTGATTAAGGAAAAGCTAAGCTCTGATGGAATATTCAGTGATCAACGTGACTGCTAGACCTTGATGGCTTGATTAATAAATAAGCCATGCATTGTTGTTTACATCCAATAGATACCTAAGACCTGGTCAGAGAGTCATATCACAAACAAATAAAAATCACGGGTTAAGTTTCCAGGCAATGATTAAGGAGAAAGAGTTGCTTAAAGAAAGCAATGGAGACAAACAAAAGGACAGTAGCACTTAAAAAGTATTTTACAAAATTTTACACAGTACCAATCCATAAGAGAAGATGAACATAGTGAAAATTGTCGTTAGCAGTAGCAATCCAACATATATTTGATCTAAAATTTTGGTAAGACAATCATGATTTTTCTGCACTGTATTACCATTTTATACATATATAATACGGAGTACCTGTTAACCGTAGCCACACTAAAGCATGGAGACAGCCACACAGATAAGTTGGTAATATTAGGACAATCAGGTTCATAGTTCATTATAATCGTATTAGCAACTATTTTACCCAGTGAAGAACATTTTTCCTATAGCCTAGTACTACTTTTATGTTCAACCAAGTGACATGTTTGTACAGAACAGAAGAGATGTTTAAGAACTCTGAATTAAATGGAATGTTGTGCTACTTCGAGGAAAATTATAAAATAGGTGAGAAATTCGAAAGAATTAGTATCTTAGGAACCTAAGTGATCACGAGTTCACTGTAATTAACGTACAATCGGTTCATGTATAGTTTGTTGATCTAGCTAGTCTCTTCATCTTTAGTAATAGCAAGAAGACAGGTTACACTTCACGATGAGCTTGGCTTTAGTGACTGTTAACAATCCGTGATTGTTATATATGTCAGTCATCTAATGTATCACACTACCACACACATTAAGAAGAGTAATTGTATTGAGCAAACATGCAGATCGATGAGTAAACTTTACAAAACTTAGGCTGCTTCTGACCTTTTTCTTCTTAAAATTAAAATGGCGTTTCCGTGGCTTCTAATAGTTTCAACTTTCGTCATTTCGTTTTCGCTGGAACATATGTTTTCCTTATATGCAGAAATCCAAGTTTTCTACCAACAAAAACCAGTACGATCAAAATCTAACAAAGCAAGATTTGGTGGGATTTTTGTGGTTCATTTACGTGATTCATAAGAACAGCCTCCACTTGCATATTGCCATCATTCTACCTGTCTCTTTCGCATCTGCCAAAATTTCTGCAGAAAATACGGGCAATATGAATGTAAGAGGGTCAAACTGAGTTCTTTCATCAAGTCATGGGCAGCGGACGTACAGTGAAAGAAAGCCATTCCCATGTCATTTGTAATGTTTTGTTAAATCTAAGAGGAACCATTACTTATTTCACCATAAATAAGCTTAAAAACTACAGACTTAAGCATTACCAAGGGATTATAGAACGCTAATATATACTCCGTACTATCCAAGTTTGTGTAGCACGAACTCATAGCATGCTTCACCTCAAAGGGAAAAGAGATGACCCACCCGTGATATACAAATTGGATAATGTATTATTATAATACCCCAATTGATACGAGCCACCAAGCCCCCATATACAAGGGTACACTCGAATTGGGTATTACCAAGTGGCGCCTTATCATTGTCCAGAATCTTCGATAATCTAGCTATTAACTTGCGGTAATTAATCTGCCTCATGTGGGCCATGTATCAATTTTTTTTTTTTTTTTTGACAAAGTCCAAACAATCGAAATGTATCAATATACTTGTAGGTTGTAGCATATGTTAACTTGTTAAGTCTTATACATGCATGATGCATCCGTTCATCACTGCAACAGAAGGCTAAAGAGACCCAAACATCCTTTCAAAAGCCATATAAAAGAACACTATATTCTAATCCATTATGCGATGTCTAGTACGATTTTGGACGTGAACTATTTCGGCCAGAACTGATTGAGCGACAATACTGGGCTACGCATCAGAACTAATTGGACCTTAAAGCTACAATGACAGTAGCACTACTTCGGCCTGAAATGGGCCACTAGCCCACTAGGCATATCTAGTGTTGGATTTGGCATTTTGGAGTGGGCCTTGGAATCCTGGAAGTGGGGAACTAAGGAGTGAAGGATTAGGGACTTCCGGACTTGTACATACACGATATTCTAACGCGAACCTTGTGAGTTGTGATAGACTATAGACCTAGATGTTATTGAACCATTGGAGTTGAGATTTGTACCAAAAATGTTGGGCACTTTAGAAAAACACTGTAACTGAGTCAACCTATATATAAATGAGGAAAAAAAATTGGATTCGAAGAACATAAAAAGAAAAAAAAAAACAATTTTAATGTTGGAATCCTTAAAGAACAATAGGCTACTAATAAGAAAGAATATAAAAACAATTACTTTCATAAAAAAAAGTAGACAAGCTTCCTTTAAACTAAATTAACTAAAGTTTCTTACAAGCTCAAGTCAAGTCACATATTTGTATCTCTTTATTGGACTTATGGGCTAGCATGACTCCACCAACATCTATGATAAAAGATTAAATATAGACAATCTCTCCCAATACTTTCTTATTAGTATCATACTATCATATCATATTTACGTAATGCACTTTGAGCATTATACTTAACTAGCTAGCTAATTACTATACTGAAAAATAGCTTCTTACTGTGTCTATTATAGATAGATAGCCTTTGAAAGTGTCATGATCCATTGAAACCATAATCCTTACAGAAATGCGCTTAAAATGCTGCAGTAGTACTGCGTGCTGTCATAGCGCTATTGTAATGCTACAGCTAAATTAGTTAGAATTTGTAATAAACTTGCAAAACTGAATATTACTATGATTCTAATGCAACAACTTTTTTTTGCTAAGTTACGCATGCATCTGTAACTAGTCTCCTCACAGCACCAAGAAACCAGCCTATTCGTTGTAATGGTAATGGCCCGACAAGTCGACAACAGTTGCTCACAACTCCCTTGCTGTTATTTTCGGGATTAATGTTAACATTCCGATCCCATTAAAAAAAAAGGGGGCTAACTTTCCAAAACCCAATTATGCCTTGAGTAGAAAATCAGCCAGGACTGTTTAATTATTTTGTTATCCCCAGGTTAATGCAACGAACTCGGACGCTTCTATTACTAAGTTAATACTACGATTAGCGATCACTTACAAAAGTCTTACTTCGTACTAAACTTGACCTTCAGAAGGTAATGTCAAAAGGTGAGCCAAAATGTCAATGGTAATCTCTAACTATATGAGTAGTTAGTTTAGACAAAAGATAAACTGATCGTTAAACATAACAAATCTATAGATTTCCGTGAAATATAGATTAGCTTGTTGGAGGCTTGGATTTCTGTGCGTCTAAATGCATGGCATTATGCTCTTGAAGTTTATGATCCTCGTTTTACTTATGATGTCGTGATTGTAACTATTCAACCAAGAGCCTCCTACCGTTGCCTAATGGCTACACCCTTTAGTTGTGGTTTATTTAACTTATGTATCTCATGAGTCATTTAGATCATATTCTGTACAAGGTATTGTTATAGTAATTTTCGTGGATTATTGTGAATTTTCGGAAACTTGAATATATGGAAATTCCGAGAACTCTAGAAGTTTTTGGGGAATTCCTTTCTATTTTGTTGATAATAAATTAGTAGGATTTTTTGGAAACTTTTAAGGAAATTTTGAAAAATTTCTGGAATTTTACAAAAAATTTAGAAACTTTTAGTAGTTTGACGGACCTTTTAAAAGTTTTCATGTAGAGAACAAATGGCATATCCATCTTCACAAAGTCTTGGGAGAAACCATTTACTTTTATCTTAAAAGTGGACCAAGTCATAGTGGCCCAATAAAGACATACGCGTAATTTATAACTCAATTTGGGTTTCTATGGAGCTTATGAAAATTTAGCTTATACTCCGTAAGAGTTAGTGTCTCTCTTTGCATCATCTTTGATTAACACTGATAGTCACCACTCCTTTGACTACTATTTACTAGATTTACGGTTTTTGTGTTTTTGCTTGTTGAAAATTTACTAGATTTAAAGTTAAGTTCTACCACGTTGGGATTCTCGGTTTCTCCCTACATCTAGGAGGCATTTGATCGCTCCATTAGAACACTACTATATATTGGGAAAACTACTACTGGTATAATACCACAATTAGTTAAGTTAATACTACCTTTTTACATGTTCAAGGCCAAAGTTGGGGTCTATGGGGAATGAATTTTATTTAACAAGGTCAACTTGTTCAAGTGAAACGAACAAGGATACTAGACCTAGTAAAATAGGGATTTAGCTCCATTTCGAGGAACTAGAAAGATACGGTTCGCACTTATGTCGTGCTCTTCAAGACCTTGGTGTTAAGTCTCCGTTCTTCAAGCTAAGCAACTTTGAATCACAGGTGTTTCATATCCAAAATAATCAATAAGTGCAAAACTCGCTGCGTCACAAATGTTTTACTCCGTAATTGCTTGACCGTCATATTTGGACACTGATATCCAATTTTGAACCCCTCTGCCCACGAACCCGTCTTCTAATTGAGAGTTCATAATAATTTACATCGTCAAGTCGCTTCTAATATTTTTCAGCTGATGTTTCCATGTATCCTTATTGCACTCATACCTCAACATGTCTCTCCTGTTTTACTGCGACATATTAGACACTAGAGGTGTACAAAAAACTCAAGAACCGGATGTCGATCGGCACCTTGCAAGTTTTCAATCCTAAGCCAACTTTGGGTGGACGAAAAAAACTTCGTTTCGGCCCCGAAATAGAATACGACGAAAAATGGCAAGAGGCATCTTAAACACATATAATGAAGAATGGAACAAGAAAATTGCCAAAAAGACTTGCGTTTTGTCCATTATGCACATGCTCGAATCGAGTGCTAATCACGCCGTAAAACCTTAAAGACGGAGGAATGACATTGCCATATGCACCAATTATGCTCCAATAAACCTTAGAAGCATGGTTGGTTACTTTCGATACTTTTTCCGAAAAATCAAAAATCGACCCAAAAAGCCGGTTTTTGTGGACTATTACCCACGAAAAAACCTCCTTTTTGACCCGAAATAGAATCGGACGAAAATTGGCAGGAGGCATCCTAGACACATATAATGGAGAGTGGGGCAAAAAAATTGCCCAAAACTAGACTTGTCAAAGCCTAAACCATCGGATATGCCCATTATTCACACGCTCAAATCGTAAATCAATCAAGACGAAGGAATGTCATTGCTATATGCTCCAATTAATCTCGATATACCCTAGGACCATGCTTGGTCACTTTCGATACTATTTATGGAAAATTAAAAATCGACCCAAAAAACCGATAATTGTGAACTATTACCCACGAAAAAACCTCGTTTCGGCCCCGAAATACAATTAAATTAAAATTGGTAGGAGGCATCCTAGACAAATACAATGGAAAATTGAACAAGAAAAATGCGAAAAAGTAGACTTGACATAGCCAAAACCAACGGATTTGCCCATTATTCACACGGTCGAATCGAGCGATAAATACATCGTGAATCAATCAAGACGAAGGAATTTCATTGTCATGTCCTCCAATTAATTTCCAATAGACCTTAAGAACATGCTTGGTCACTTTCGATACTTTTTCCGGAAAATCAAAAATCGACCCAAAAAGCCGGTTTTTGTGGACTATTACCCACGAAAAAAACTCGTTTTTGACCCGAAATAGAATAAGATGGAAATTGGTAGAAAGCATCCTAGACACATACAATGGAAAATGGAACAACAAAATTGCCAAAAAGTAGACTTGACAT
>CAAKMY010096690.1:0-22822 GCA_901111285.1 Corrigiola litoralis | reverse complement strand
AATCAGTTGCACACTCACAGTACTCGTACCGAGCACAGTACGCAACTTCGGCTTCAAGGAAAGGGTACCCATGTGCAAGGCGCTTGCCTAAACCTTCATTCTGAAGATGGATAATACACATGAGCATTTTACATACCAAGCAAGCAATCAATTAAGTTTACTAAACACAGAAAGAGGTAAGAAAAATATCAAGATACAAATGTCTGTAACCACAGCGCAAACGAGGATATAAGAATGAATTTCTTTTGAGTAGTCTTTCAGTTCTCAAGTAACAATAACTAGATCAATGCTTACTTCAATGTCGATGCATAATCAACATAATAGGAAACGTTGCTTTTTGTGATTAATTTGTAGCTTAAAAGCGACATTATATACCAAAGTTTGAGTTCATCCTGACAGATATCTTTGACTTATGGTATCTCAACAACTAGTATCTTAAAAGTCAGACATACATAATGGAATGAACTTTATCTCCAAACTTTATATATTGCCATAGCAGCATCTACCTCTGTTTCTTTCTTCTTCTGTATATGTTCTCCATTATCAATGTGGAGCATTGACTTTCAATTTGACCAAAAACAAACACTTGGGTACAAATTAGGAAAGTGCAAAGTATCTTTTATAAAATTATAATCATAATGTTTACTTACATATTATGCAATATAGTCCTTATCCCGTTTGGGCGGGAGCCTCTTTGTAGGCATAGGGTAATGATTATGTTGTTATTATTCGATATATTCATGGCCAAAGCGGGCAGCTCATAAAAGTGAGAACATCATATTAAAAAAAAAAAAAAAAAAGAGGTGGGAGTACTTCTTTAAGCCACTATGCGTCAGAAAAGCAGGGCAAATTAAAAAAAAAAAAAAAACTCGAGAATCATAATAATGATGATATTCCATGATACGCTTGAAGAAAATTCTCATTTTCAAATTTTTAGAATCTATATGAACAGTATAGAGATCACATGACTAACCTGGGCTATGGAAGCCACCCGCTCAGACAATGTACCATATGCTTGAGATAGATGCTTTGCCACAGCAGTGTCCATGACACCAGGAACAACTTTTTTACCATATGTCCTCTTCATCCGCACATATTGCTGAGCCAGAACAGTAAAATTGGCAGGATCCCAACCATACCCACCAGTAAGTATCAAGTTGTCTGTTATACATTTATTTGCTGGACTTAGCTTCCCAGCCTTGACTGCTGCATCAACAGCATCCTCAGCCATGCTGAATTCATCATAGCAAGCAACATTCAATACCATGCTAAATTTATGTAGAGCTCATTTATGAAGTAAAGGGCCAAATATAATGTTCTATTTGTTTAATTTTAATTTTTCTTACAGGGAGGGGGTAGGAAGTGTATACTAGTAACACCAGGACTGAACTATGTGCTTGTTTTGTTCAACATAAGAAGTCCTCCTTACCATGATATTGGACTTCCTAATAATTCGTATTACATGAGAATTGCGAATTACTGTTTGGTTGCATGGCAAGTTCTACTTACCTCGGTTCCTCTAGGTAAGCCACTTCCTATATTATGTAGGAAACAGAGCATCCTAGCTCTTGCAGTTGTACTTGTTACAGCTTTGTCAACCAAACAAGTGAATAGGTTTGCAAAAGGAAATTAGACTTGCTAATTATTTGAGTCCAAACAAGCACTACATGTATGCATAACCGCACGAGGCAGAGTCAACGGCTAAAATTTAGAAAAACATCCAATGTCCGTAGGACAGCATAAATCGATGCCATGCATTATGGTTTTCATTCCGTGAAAGGGTAACAGCATCTCTTGTCACAAGAGACAAAGTGAATGGCTAACATTTAGAAAAACATCTAGCATCGGTAGGATAACATAAAATGCACATGCCATGTTTTATGGTTTTCATTCTCAGTATCTCTTATCACAGAAAAATAAGCTAAGATATCCTTATTATTGAGGAAAATACATAAGAGCACACGAAGCATAACACCAAAACAAAAAAACAAATTATACACTTAACGCTCAGAGCTATTGAAATGTTATACTCCCTCCCATTCTAACAAAGGTTCCCACTTTGTTTTGGAACAACTTCAGGAAAATTATTAAACAATGCAAAAGTGGATAGTGGAGGTTACTATTCTAGGGATATAACTGGTAGAGGGGCCACATATATTAAGGAGAAAAGAAAAATCTGATTTTGGTAGAGGGGCCAAAAAGTTAACACAATGGCATAAAATCGTAAATACTAAGAAGGTATTAGGATGCCCTTGTCATATTTTTTGCAAAAAGGGAATAGAGCAAGTGGGAACCTATTTGAAGGTGGAGCAAATAGGAAAGTGGGAACCTCTTTTAGAATAGGAGGGAGTAGTAAATTACCCCACCGATATGAATATTACATGAAACAACTCTAATATTTGCATAATATATGCATACTATTACTGATACTAATAGAACACAAGCAACATAAAATCAGTAAGTAGTTGCAATTTGATCTTTTGTCCAAAGAGAAAAGTTGGTTCAAAATTTGAAAAAAGAAAACTTTATGCAAGTAATAGTAATTGAAAAGTGATCAATTTTTTTTTTTTTTTTGGGGACAATAAAAATAGGAAAGTTGGACATTCAATTTTGATGGAGGGAGTATTCTATCATAGAGAATTAATCAAGGTTAAAAATAGCCGAAGTTAGTTTAGATTTAGATCACAAAAAGCTCTGTAGAGAGGTATTCATTATTAGCTTCCCAGAAATAGACAGAACAACATCTGAGGGCTTAGGTTCGGCAGAATAGCACGCCTTGTCTTTGCCTCGAGCATTAACATGTGAGATGCTTCGAATAAACACCACATTCCTAATGAGGGCTTCCACTTTAACAGACATTTTGGACTACTAAAATAAATTTCAGCAGGATATGGGTGAAGCTTACAAGACAGAAGCGGGCATAGAACAGTTTACAAGTCTATAACCACAACTACAAAGACCAAAGACAAAGCATACCTACATGAATAGACCAATGCACAGACCTTATTCCTTTTTCTTGGAAACAACAGATCAACAGACAAAATTGTATAGTTAATAGGTAATTTCGAGGTCCCTATTAATCAGATCCTAAGAAGCTTACCTACTTTTTGAGTCACCTCATGGCAACTGTATACTGACCAGGAAGCTTTTCATTCATTGTTGACATGGAAAATATATATAAGAGCATCATGGTATGCAGGAGAAAGGCAAGGGTATGCACTAGAGCAGCCAGACAGCGCCCACATTTAATGAAACAGGGGGAGGGACAAAGCTCGTCATCCTATACTAGCAATTTAGTTATAACTACATGCACTTGGCAAGTGTTTATCTTGCAGGAACATTAATGAAGGGTTCGAGACAACTGTACTTCAAACAATCTACAATTTCGTCACAATTTTGACCATAAGGTACACATACATGAATAATGAATATCGAAGTAAATTATAACGATAAATAACAGCAATAGATACCAAATATTTGATTAAAGTTTAACGATAAAAGAACAGTAAAAATTAAGGAAAAATCTGACGAGAAAGAGATTGAAAATAGAAAATAGTGCATAACTGCATAAGAAAGAAATACCATTTCAGAATATAACAAAATAGGCAATACCTTCTGTAGGTGGTCCATTTTCCTCCAGTAATAGTAACTAGACCAGGAAAATCTTCACAAACAACATGATCACGAGATATGTTTTCTGTGCTCTTTGCTCTTGGATCTATTGCCAATGGGCGAATGCCGCTCCACGCAGAGAGAACATCTGTTCTGCGTACCTGTCCCAACATACAAGCTGAACTAGGTAAAAGCAATCTACATGACCACACACCAACTCACTAAATCCACTAATGTATCTTCAGACATAGACCAGTTATTGACAGCTAGTAGTAACAACAATCTCAAGTTTTAATACTCTACTGACACGATCAGCTCTATCTTTCTCATTAACGATCACATTAGCTTACAAAACAATGACACGTATAAGGAGTAAAGACATAGCCCAACCAATCATACTAATCAACAAAAAATTTAGCAAGGACTTGGAAGACACAAATTGGTCAGGATTATTCAATGCCTTGGATAAAACTTACAAGTATTGAATTGTTCCATCAACATACAGCCAATAGGTACAGCCTTATTTTAGATGATTAAAAATGCTTCGTCATGCAGCGTGTCTCCCACATTTATAGTAGACATTGTAGGGTTAACTTGCTCATTTTAGATACTATTTGACAAGAAATTTCAACTTCCACTGGACACACATGTCTAGTAGTCACCATAATTGCAATTTAAAAATAAAAGTTTTCATCATGACAAGCACATAGATAACAAGTTCTTATTCCACTGTATTTTACTGTGCAACCCAATCTTCAGAGCTTAATTTAAGAAATAGTAGAGAAGCAAAAGACAGAGCTATATTCTGGAGCGCATGGTAATTAATGTGTGTGGAATCCATTGGTTCGGTGTGCAAATAGTTTCGACATAGATGACTACCACATGTGAAAATGGACCTCACATCACTCAGGCAACTTCACCTCCAGCCTCATACCTAGCTACAACACCCCTTATTGCCAGGCAGATTATAGAACACTTGTCTAGAAAATGCCGAATTATTGAATAAAGCAACTAGTTTTTGGCCCCGGCGATGGTCGTGGTTTTGTAAGTTTACTATTCACTAAATCAACTTTTAAATTACATTTTCATTTGACAATCCGTACATCTATTTCTTTTTCTGAGTGGAACTTGCGTGAGATGGTCTCACCAAAACATTATGGTGAGACCAAACCCCTTCGTTCCTCCACCACCGTGACAATCCCTCACCCCTTCCCCCACCCCACGCCACAACGGCAACCACACACGCACCCCTCTCATTTTTTTTTCCATCTAAACTTTCGGTTTGGCTGCGACGGGTCCGGGTCGTTACTAAGGAGTAAATGGTGTCCCACATTATGCGTTATGTTGCTGCGGAAACGAAGTTTAATAGGGGTGTTCAATCGTTGTCAAAAACTCAAATCTTGCACAAGCAAAGCATTTCCCGGCCAAACGGAGGACGAAAATCCGGTGGGCTAGTGGTGTCGGGGACAAAAAAAGGTGGCGGCTGTGCTGGTCAATGCCGGCAGCTGGTGGTCAAATGGCGGCACCAAGGCGGCCGGCCGCTTGTAGTGGGGGGGAGGGGAAGTTAGGGATTTAAAAGCAGAGGTAGTTTGGTTATTTTGAGTGCTTTATGAAGGGTAAATGTGTCATTTCATAGGTCGTCTCACCAGAGTGAGACCGTCTCATTAAAGGGCTTGCCTTTTTTTGCGTTCAATATGCTTAGTTTATATGGTTATATTCATGTGAATGATATTCAGGCATTTATATGCTTTGTTGTTTTCCCATTATCATATTAGATAATAGAATCCCTGAAGAAAGAGGAGAAATAAAAAAAAATTTGACATAATTTTACAGCATTTATGAGCAAAAATTGAAGTTAATTAAAATAATCAATTGGTGAAATATGAATGATAATAGAAATCATTTCGTGAGGTATGACATGTGGCATGATGACTGTACTTGACACGTGGCGCGTGGAGAATTGACGTGTTAGCCTTTTTAATATTTAGTAAAGATAATCGAAGTGGTAAACACAACGCGAGAACAAATTAATATGACCATCGGGATACCTGTTGTAATAAGATGTATTAAGCTGTTGAGCCGATAAAGTATGCCGAAAATGAGATAGGAAGAAATAAAAACTAACCTTGACATTAAGGTAATCAGAGATAGCATCTAATATAAATTGAATCTCATCCTCGTGAGGTTCTGGCAACATCGTGAGGATTGTATTAGAGTCCGTAGTCCCTGCTAGTGTCCTTCCCTGCCATGGCAGCATGAAAACAACACGCCCATCCTTTGTCTTTGGAACAATTAAGCCCATCCCTTCAGGAGAGTAGTAGTCAGGGAGAACGATATGCACACCACTGCTAGGACATATCATTGGCGGCGCAGCATTGTCAGCCAATTTCCGAACAAAGTCACAAAATGGCCCAGCAGCATTCACCACAACTTTAGCATATGTATCAAACTCTTCCCCTGGATTACTAACCAAGTTAAAATCATGCCAAGAAAATTGTCTGGAGCGCATATAAAACGAAAAGGAATATTTTTACAAACAGAGACATCTATACAGATACATTAACCACACACATAAACAGAAAAAATTCATGTGGCTGGAAGAAGTCAAAAGTTCAAATCTGAATTAAGGAAACCCCATCACTACACCTAAACACTGGACCCTTCCATCCAACCTTTAACATCCTCCCTCCTTTCCATACACCCAATCGTCTTCAATAGTTTTGCTTCGTATGAGTATTCAGCCCTCAATTATATTCTATGGCAGTTTCCATCAACATTCTGCTAAGCCCAATCTGATCTAGATTCCTCCACCTTACTCATCAATCTCCACGTGTGTCATCCTCTACTTAATGGTGCCTCCCTGAAACCTTTGCTCAGCATCTAGGTAAGATCAACTCACTCTCCCAGCCTCTCCTATAAGCACATGCATTCTTAAGTGCAAACAAGATGACAGGAACATACAGAAAGAGAGAAAGAAACAGGAGAGAGATGTATCACGAGGGAAAGGAGGGAGAACAATGACATAAAAAAGGAAAATTACCAGATTACACTATGTTACTCTGTCTCGGGAATACGGAACCAATCCGAGACGGGATCATAGGATTCGGTCCTTCAGATGGAAAGAATCCAGACACGGGGACTTGGGTCAAAGGATACAGAGACTCGGTCAAAGGGTACCAACAAATTAAAATATTGGAAAAGTATACAAAGTTTTCATAACAAATCGGTAGGGCCAGTCCAAACCAGATCCACTGTAAGTCTGTTGAACTGTGAAAGAGAGAAGAAGAGAGAGGACACTTCTTAGCAAACTGACTATAGCCCAAAATATGGCCCAAGAAACAGAAAGAGACGAAGAACTGAAAAAGAGCAGATTCCCAAGAGAAAGCATCGATTCCTTCTCATGACAGTGAAATATCCAGGGATTGCAAACCTCTGCTTATGGCCGATACGGCCGTAGTGTCGTATCCATGTTGCATCTGAGAAAAACAGGATACCCCACCAAGCAGGCGTGTCCAAGTAACATAGACACAGATGACCAGAGGGGCAAGCAGCCAGCGGTGGCTGGTAAGAACAGACAGCGTAAACAGATGAGTCAATGAAGGTGTGGACTAGACTATGGGAAGATCCGGTAGAGCAAGAATGTGTTGGCTGTATAAGCATTCACCATAACAGACCTTGGACATCTTGTCCAGGCCACCAAAACAATACTTCTTACACAAACTTGGAAAACCAAAATGCATTAACTGTGTGCACATGAAAGAAAGGTAGCATCAGAAGTCCTGTAACCAGAAGCTGAAAAAAACGATATATCGCTAAGGCCTAACGGGAAGACACTGCTTAGATTAGCAAAATACTTATAGTTGTTCGACAATGTGCATTACAGGAGGTCTGTTGATGCCATGGAGGCTGGAGTTCATTCAAAATAGATAAAAAGAAAAAAGCATGATATAACAAAAATTTTCACGTTTGAAATAGAAGTGCAGGGAGATTATTCTAAAGGCTATCCGATCACACACTATCCTCATATATGAAGTACCTCAAGTAATTCAAATAGGAGCAACCTAAGAAGCAAACCTGGCAGATAACACTAAAACTATGACAACATGACAGGATATGTTATCAAATAGTCAAATCTTATGTGCCAAAGAAAATTTGTTGATCGGAAAACATGTCAAGAGGATGTTATTCCATACCAGATAAATTGTCATGAACTCGTGCACCAATTATCCGCCCATCAACCTCGTCCTTAAGTAGTGAAACAACTTCAGCATAGTTCAGCACAGAGGCACCAGCTAATGCAGCAGTGCACGCCAAGCCAACATTGAGTCGAGAGTCATTCATCTGCCCATCATAATACACCACAGTACCCTTCAAGCTTTTACCTTTTCCCATCCTCGCAAGAGTGGGAAAGAGCTCAACAGACTCTTGCAACGAGTAGTACCTCGATAGATGTAGCAATCTTGGCCCTGCGACCAGATCGTACAATTTCAAACCCGCCCAGTAGTATACCACTTCAAACCAGTCAAAACATGGGGTCATGCATGGCAAAGAGTGGCACAGGTGTGGAGCATTATCAATCAGCTGTTTACGTTCCTTGAGAGCATGGAAGACAAGCTTCAGCTGTCCATAATCAACATTAAACACTGCTTTTTCCAAATAGCGTACACCTGAGAATAATTTGACACAAGTATTAAGTATAACACAAGAACATCCACACACACAAATAGACATAATAAGATGAAGCTTTCTACAAAGAATAAGCCATACAAACAATAATAATTTTCTCTGACAAACCCTATGGAAAAGTCTACGTCCAAGTTAATCCTACCCCCAGAAGGACCTCTATCTCAACACTGACTATTGGTCAACTCACTGGACGTACCATGGCGTTAGCATACATACAGCTTAAACCAGGCAACATTAAGAGACAAGGACATACTCTATCCCCTGACTGATCTCTCAACCAAACAAAACTGAAGAGACCAATCAGCTACAATCTATAGCTTTAACTATCTAGTAAGCTCTGGTGTATTCTCAGTTCAGCAACTCATTCCTCAGAAAAAATTATCAAGATTCCACAAAGAATGCAAAAGATGATGTAAACTCTATGGACATAGCAGGACAACAGATGAATGTCCATTTTGAGAAATAAAATCATTAAAGTACTTTAACCTTCCAGACTTCCAGAAGCTAACAATCCCACTTTAAAGTTTCTTCCATTTAATGCTAGTCTTACCTACTAAGTGCCAAAGCTATGTACATTTGGATATTCCCAAAGCAGGGATTTACAATTGTGCTCTACCAAATAACCTTCAAATAAACATGTGTAGTAGTGTTGTGTGGGAAATTTCAAATTGGTATCTGTATACATCCCCCATGAGGAAACTATCAAAACAATAGACCAAAGAATAGAGGTATGAATACATTACTTGGAATGTAAAGAGAAGATTGTCCTATCAGTTTCATACAGATTCAAACCACCTAACAAATGTTGTAAACCTTCCCATATAGAAACTTCAAGTGTAAACTTCCCACCTACAACAGGGAAGGAGTCCATCATGAAGCACAAGTTTCTATTTAAGTCTTATTTGAAACAAGTGTCCACGATCCCTAGGATTCTCATTCCAGCTTTCATGTCACTCGACACTTCCTTTACATTTTGGAATACAAAAAAAAAAAAAAACAAGTAAAATCAATGAAGGGAAACTATAATTCGTTACGACCAACATCAACGCCTGCATAAGTTAAGTTTTCCGACATGTAACTTATTTCCTCGCATAAGCTAAGTTTTCCCACATGTAACTTCTCTAGAATACACAGCTTATTTCATTGTTAAGCAATGCTGGATAAATTACCTTGTGTTTAGAAATATATAAATAAGAAAAATCTGGTAATCTTCCTCACTTCCAGTGAGCAAATGAAGTGAGACAAGATATACATAGATGATATTTACATGTAATCCATCCCATCAATACTACAACTCAAATGTCACTGTAAACAGAGCGGTTTTTACCATAACTTAAGAATAGTAAAGAGCTATGATGGTCTTCAAGATCTTAGAGAGTGATGAGAATTCAAGTCTTCCCACCAAACCTGACATCCTAGTCTAAATATCATGTGAATATCCTAAAGAGTCAAGAGATAATAACAAAAAAATACCTATTCCTTTAAGATGAGTAATTGGAGTACAAGTGGAAGCACCAGAAGCTTTTCCCACAATAAAGCTAAGTGCGCCACCCGCCCCCAAAGATACTCCAGAGAGTAGCAAATTCCAAAAACAAATGAGAACTCGAAAAATGTTTAATTCAAATACACCAAAATGTGAATAACATCGCACATTTCCAAAACAACTATTAAAATGAGATCGATTAAGTAGTAATTAAACGAGATAAAATGGAACATCATTTCTAACCTAATTCAATATTTCATTCACTTTTGGCTTTACACGAATTTTACACATCTAATAAACACCACCATCCACTAAAAGTTTGTAAGAGGTTGAATCGAAAAGACTTCCTCTAATAGCCCCATCTATGGGTAGACCATACGGAGCATATTCTAAGAGCAAGAGTCTGGTTCTTGGACCGATAAAACGATCAATTGCTACGAATTGGTAAATAACACAATCTCGATAAAAAAAGTTAGAAATTCATTGACAAGGAAAGCACACTGAACTTCAAAATGATCAAATACAAATGAACAGTATGCCTTGTATAAGATTGTGTAATTTATACTTATCATCCGACCACTTAACTTTTTTTACTAAAATGGTCAGTAAACGCCATAAAAAGGGTCGCTACTTGATTTCAATGACTTTTACTTTTGGACTAAAAGAGGTCATGTCCATAAAAAGTGACCCCGTTAACTCAACCTTTGTGGTGAAACCTTATTTAATAGTTTGTGACAAGTGAAAAGCGAGGGAATGTGATTGTCCACACCTTAATATCATCTAGTGCTAAAAACATGTTTACAACATGAGTAGAATGCCTCAAGGAAACTACATTTTAAATCATTTAAAAAAAGAAAAATATATACTGCGCTCTTTCACTTCCACAGTCCTAAAATACTACACCTTCACCTTCACTTGCCCAATCAATTGCATGATGATCGAGTTTACAGAAGAAAAAAAAAGTATATCATCAGAAAAAGAAAAAAAAAAGTCCATATAGAGGCCATCTTTTTATAAGTTCAAACTAAAACCAGCATAAAATGGTAACCTTTTTCCGATAAAAAGTGACCACTTTCACTCGATATTTGACTAAGCCTTCTTTTTTGGAAGAAATGACTTCTTTTAAAATGAAAGTTAGGTAATTTACGAGCAAAACATATATAGTAAGCACGAAATATATTCAAAAGTTACCAGAAAATTCAAAAAAGTCGATCAAAGACCACAACTCACAAACATGATAATTGATTATGAAACACGAGATATACACAAAATGTGGGAAAACACAAACCTCCATGGACCAGCTTAGTAGACCGAGAAGAAGTGCCAGATGCAAAATCCTCGCGCTCAACGAGACCAACACGGAGCCCACGAGTAACAGCATCAAGTGCCACACCACACCCGGTAGCGCCACCCCCAACAACGAGAACGTCAATAGGATTGTCTTTGGTGGCACCGGATAAGGTCGACATGTTGGTCCGGCGAGACGGGACAACGGCGCCGGGGTCCGCAATCTTCGCCTGGACTGATGACCCATGGGTAAGCCCTACTGTACCCCTCTGGCTGTCGTTGTATGAGGTGAGGGTGAACGCTGCTGTTGATGCGACGGCGACTGCAGCACCAAGCCGTCTCATGCGGAAGGCCCTGGCGGCCATGGAATTCGGAGGGACAGTTGGCCGGGGCCAGTGGCGAATCTAGGAACTAAGAAAGGGGAATTACAGCATTAATTCAAATCATTTGATAACAAGAACTCACATAACCTCACTCAATCATAACTCATAATAACATCTCAATTACAGCCAACTTCTTGTTTAATTATACTGAACTAGTCTTCATGCTTTGAAAGCGATAAATTACATACATATCATTGCTAAATGTTAAAAAAAAAAAATTAGATGTCACTAACTATCACTTTTCTTCGGGCTATTCCTCCACTTGTTCTTCACATAAGTCTTTCTAAAGAAAACCCATTTTCACACTTGTTGGGAGTCCAAGGCTATGTTTGGGAAAACCGACTGAAAAGCTAGCCGTAAACTGCAAAAGGTGATTTAAATTTTTTCGATAAGGCTACCTCATGTAGCTTATTATTTCGGGTAACTGAAATTCATTTAAGATAGTGTCACACTGTCACCAGACAAGTTTGGTCAAACAAGGCAACCTCGTCAAATAAGGTGACTGAAATGCCTTATCAAACACCCCCCAATACTATTAGTTGTTCTGTTACTTAATCGCGAACTTCTCACGATTGCTCATTAAACTTGAATTATGATGCATTAATCACCTCTTAATAATGCCACATTCATAGCACCAGATGGGTGAGAAAAGGCTCATAATTTGCAAGGAATATCACAAATTTCAGAAACAAAGAAAAGAACCACTAAAATTGCAGCACCAAATAAAATGCCAATAAAAACCCAAAATTCACATACTTTAACTACCCAATAAATCGTTAATAATTGAGAAATAATATACTTACAAGGGAGAAATTTAATATGAAAGCCAATAATGAGAAATAATTGAGAACATCAAAAAATACCCACTTTTTAACAAAAACAAGTTAAGGTACAGGGATAATATGAATATGGCAGAAGCCTTGATGATGTAAGATGAAATACTTTTGGTTGCAGTTGGGATTTGGGAGAGATGATCGTATACGTGTGTTAAGGTGTGTTTCTAGTAATAACAGCTTTTTAGAGAAAGTTTTTTAGTAGTAGGACCTTTAGTTACCATGTTTACTTCTGATGAAAAAATAAGTTACCATTTATCAGTAGGTATAAAATAAACCCGGAAAATTTACGTGATATTTTGTGATTTGACATTTTGCACGTGATAACCACTAAATTAAATTTCCGTATATGGCATAATTAAAGTTAGTTTTTTTACCGCACGTGGTACCCTCTACTGATAGACGTTAACTTTTCGTCGTCAATTATTGACGTGAAACCTCATTTGAAAAGGATTTAACCGTTTTTGCACATGGTATTCCTAGGGTTTGTCTGTTATGCATATGATACTCATATGATTTGCATGTCATGCATGTCATACCCAATTTTGAAAATAACGGCTAGTTTTTTCTCTAACGTTGCAAATTCCAACAACCACTGCGTCTATTATCTTATAAGCGCAACATAAACACTCAACAAATATATGAATTCTCTACGATCTTAATAAAATTAAACAAAATTAGAATAAGTTTTGTAATGTCTAAAATTATAAACACACCATGCCTATCTAAAGCCAAATGTTCAAAAAATACCCCATTTATAAGGTGATCAAAGGCCAAATTATCCAAAAAATACCATTTACATACCTATCAAAGGTCAAATTGTCCAAAAAAATCACATTCATTGTCGTATCAAATGTCATATTTTCCAAAAGAGAGTTACACTAAAACATACATGAAATAACGTAAACCTCAGGGATACCATGTGGAGAACATACAAACCTCATGGGTACTATGTGCTGAACATGTAAACCTCTGGGGTATCATGTGCGAAAATGATTAGTTTTTTTTCAAATGACGTGTCACGTTAGCAATTAACAGCGAAATGTTAACGTCTGTTCGGAGAGGGGTACCACGTGCGGTAAAAAATTATCCTCAAGGATACCATGTGCGGAAACTTAATTTCGTGGGTACTACGTGCAATATGTCAAACCACATGGGTACCATGTGAATTTTCTAGAATAAAAAATGAAATAGAGTTTGTTGTTCCTTAAAAAATTCTGATATATATACTTCTTATTATTCAAATTTATATGTATATAAACAAAAAAAATAACAATAACGGTATAATTATGCCTGATTATATGCATATTATACTTTATTTTGTATATTCTATACGATTTGTTTGTATATTAGTACATTTATTATTCGAATTTCTATGTGTATAAATATGTATGTATGTTGTTGTTGTATGTGAGTAGCTTCAATTTTTAATCAACAGAAGCACAAAAAATAAAAAATAATAATATGGATATGATATTGCTTGAGACTATATGCATATTAGAATTTTTTAGTATACGATTTGTTTGTATGTTTATGATTGTTTATCATAATTTGGAGTAGTTTTAGAGTTTTCTATACATATGTCTACATTAATTTTTTTAGGAATATTCTTTAAGATTCGTTTGTATACTAATACATTTACTAGCTAATCACCCGTGCAAATTGCACAGACTGTAAAAGTCAATTTTTGAGAAAAAAAAAGTCTATTCAACATATATTATGTACTACCATTATATCTAATAAAATCCAAATTACATCATAGCCATGTAAATGGTTTATTGCTTCTTATACACAAACAAATATCCTAAAAAAAGTGATTATAGGCACAAAAGACAAAAATTATTCCTCATGAATTGTCATTGAGATGTGCCAAATTTATTGAGTTTTTGTTTCCATTTTAGTTTTTCCTCTTTTGGTAGAAATTAAGGCTATCTTGTTAAAATAGTTGCACCGACTACTTCCTTACTCCTTATTTCCTTGCAGACACCAAAGTAATAGGTAGTAGTCAATATTTTCACGTAGCCTCCATTGCACTAGTAGTAGTATTTTACACATGGTGAATTGTATTTGGTTGTTGTGTGTGTGAAAGCAGCAAAACCAATAGTTAAATCTACTAGTATATATAGATGCTGAAGTAAATGGCAAATTGTGCCCAGCCAAATAAGAGAAAAGCTAGAGTGAAGTTTGGAGTTGTCAGAGCATTGTATCACATAGTGTACGTGCTACTATTGTTTAATAGAAGTTGTTGTCTTTTCCTTTCATTATTGTCTAAGTGAAAAGCTTTGTTGCTGGCATTCATAAAAACTCTCACTCACGTACAATATATCTACCCACCAAAACTCAACATATCTATAATACAACTTTTTTTTATTTATTTGTCAAATTGCCATACAATGTGATCTTATCTTTTTGATATCTTGTAAATATATTTCTTGTAATTTTTTCCTCCGTCTCTACTAAAGTTGATCAATTTTCCTAATTCAAAAAAAAAATATTGAAAATCATAAACAAAAATGACCACAAATTAGGGAGCAAACACATTACATAATGATATAAGCAATCATATCGTAGCAAGGGGCATTGTTTCTTTGAAACGATCGAGAATTCACATTGGAGTTCCAAATTATTTGGTGTTCGATTAGGTACCAATAAGAATAATTCATCAATGAAAACCACAAATATGTCTATTGTTTTCATTAGATGCTCCAACATCAAGTCTTACTTGCACAATCCTTGAATTAGACAAATTAAACAGTAGTCTAAGATTTTCTCTACTTATTAAAAAAGAAAAAAAAAGCAAGCATGTATTAGCTAATGTTATTGCACCAACTTAAATTCATTGTGGCCTCATGCAACAACAATTCTATTAGAGCATTACAATAGAAGTCAAACAGCTTGCATAATCAACATGTCACTTCCCATTAAGCTTCAACTTGGTCCCTTATATTAAATCCTAAAAATCCCACAAAGGCTATACAGTTAAACTCTAGAGCTAGCATCAAATGTAACATTACAAGAAAAATGCTCTTTTGCGACCTCCAAAGTTGGTCGAAAATGTTCATATTTAATTTGGTCGCAAATATTAAATATGTGTGTTGCGACTGTTAATGGTTCGCAACGTATCAAACGCAAAACTTGGTCGCAACTTTTCATATTTGCGACTAACATGCTTGTCGCAAAATTGCAGGCGAAATATCACTTTTGCAACCAAATTAAGTTATTGTAAATTCCTTCACATTTGCAACCATTTTACGATCGCAACTTTTTCGACTATCTGGTGGTCGCAAATTTGCGACCATTTTGGTGGTGGTTGCAAATTTGCGACTGTAAAATTGGTTGCTCCGTTTTTTTCCTGTACACATTCAATTATTATATTTGGTCTCAAAATTGTATTCGTGGTCGCAAAATTGCATCTACCATCAAAAATCGCAACATTATGGTCGCAATATCTTTATTTTCAAATTAAATACTATCTCAATCATAGTTGTAACTAAAAGAAATTTTGTGTCGTGTTGTCATCATAAATTGAAAGAAGAATACATTTGTTCAAGTCTCATAATAACGCAAACTAGCATCAATTAATTGTCTCATAAAAAATTCCTTTACAACCAAACCATCAAGTAACTAAAATGAGCATTTTAGAATTATGTGTTGAATACAATAAAACACAATGAACTATCAAACATCAATAATTTTTGTTCAAAAAATTAAACTAACTAGCAAGTGGAGTTCTTGCACCCCTATTTGAGGGGTCATGAGGATCGGGAGGAATAAGAGTGGACGAATCATGACAACGGCCTTCGAATCGTCCAATGACTCGCTTTATCAAGTCAGTCATAGTTTGCGCTAATTGTGTTTCAATAAACAGTAGAAAAGTTCGTCTTGAGATTTGTCCCAACCTTGTTCATCCAACTCATTAACTCTGTTGTATTTTTCCGTTAATAAAAAAAGAATTAAACCAAAAACACAATAAATAGTAGAAGAACCACTAAGATATAAAGGAGGAAATTAAATTACAAAGAGCAAAATCTCATATATGATTCGCATTTCGCACCCTAAACACTAACAAATATAGAAAAGCAACAAATAAATAGTCCAAAAATGAAAGATCGAAAAAGAATCCTAATACCTGAAAAACACAGATAGCACAAACAATACATTAAGAAACAAATAACAAAATCAAGTTTCTTACATAAGCTATGATTTATGGACTCCACAAATATAGAGAAGCAACAAAGAAGTATGTTCACTAAGGCAGTGCTTTCCATTTTCTCAAACCATAAATTTAGGTGTAACTTGGTTGTAGATTAGTTCTCTAGACTTCCCAGGGAACCAATTGAAAGTTATCCAATAAATATCATTCAAGGTAGAAATATGCGCAGTTTATTTTCAGCAGAGCTGAAACAGTCGACATTGTAGGTTATTTGTAGAGAGCTAAAACACGGGTCTACAGTTGAAACAACCTCAAGCCATTGCATGTCATTTCATCTTCATGCCAACAACCCCCCACCCCCACCCCCACCCAAGAAAAGAACAACTAAAGGCAAAGAGAAGGACATCAAACCATACTATAAAAAAATAGGAAGATTGGCTTAGAATAATCCCAACTATTGCTCATTGATTTAAAATAATCTCAACTAAGGAATTGGCAAAAATAATCCCAAATTGTATTCTTTTTTCTTCTGTTTCTCCCGAATCAGTCAACCCAGGTCTGGAGTGTTTTAAAAGCCTGCGTGGCACCCGAACCTCATAATGGCTCTATTTTCCCTCTCAAATGACCCCGATACTGTTTCCCTCTCAACATTAACTTCCATTGTCCTCACCACCCACCTCATTCACAACTCCCATTAAAATTGAAGCTCTCTCTCTCTCCTCCCTCCACATTCAGAACTGCCCCGCATCATGAAGGCAGCACCCCCTAGCTCTGGCTCTTCATCCAATGTCCTAGCAGCAACAACGAACTTTCATATTGATTGTAATCACAAAGTCCCCTCTGTTCTTCGAAAAATAAAAAAAAGGGGGAAATGCTGGGAAGAGTTTTTATGGCTGCCCATATTGGGCGGTAAGTTTGTTTTGTAAGCTTGAGTAATAGACACAACATTTGGTAAGCTTTTCCTTTTTTGTTTAATGCCAATTTAGCTTCTTTAAAACTAAACTGCATATCTAGTCACAACCTCTTTAAAACTCTCCCTATTTGGAAATTTGATGCCTGCCTTCCAATTTAGCTTTGAGTAGTCAGTGCTCTCATCAACTATTGTCAGATTGCTTCTCCTCCTTCTCCTTATACTTGGCCCATGTTCATCACTTTCTCCAGGAGTAAGTTCTTCATCAGCAGACTCATCATAATCACTCACCCAGACATCATTATCAGCTTCTGTTGAAACACCACCTGCAGCCCCTGTAGTGCTCTCTTTTGCCTGCCCAGCAAGGTTACCAGTTTCAGCTTCTTTCTGCACCTTACTTGCTATTTTCACCATCTCAGCATTAGCCCTTCTTATTCTATTTCTTGCCTCTCTACCCTCCTCATCATCACTATTACTATCAAATCCAATCACTGTATCTATCAGTTCTTCCCCAACCTCATCTTGTAAATCAACATCCTCAATTGTATCTCCAAACTCAGCTTCTAACTCTAATTCTCCTTCATCTGCAGTATCCTCATTGTCAGGCTCATATAGTGTATCATCTGATTCTCTAGACTCAATATCACTAAACGGTTCATGATACTTCAAAGGAATGTCTGGCCTGTTATCTATTTAGTCATCTTCATCATCCTCTACAAATATGGTAGGAGTTGTTTGTGTGGAAGGATATGTTTGTGTGGAGGGATCTGTTTGTGTGGAGGGAGTAGTGTGTTTAGAGGTACCAATTTGTGTTGAGGGAGCAGTTTGTGTGGAGGGAGCAGTTTTAGTACAAGGAGCTGTTTGTAGCAGTTTAGAACATGACTTTTTGGCAGTTGAGGTTGTAGGTTGCTTCTTTTGCTAGGCTTATTTTTGTTGGACTTCGTTGGGCCTTTCTTTTGAGGTTCATTTGGGCTTTGGATGGAACTGGTAGGCCTGCTAGGTTGCTTGATATGGACAGTAGGGGTGGGCTTCATAATAGGCTTTTTATGGACAGTAGGGGGTGGGCATCATAGTTTGCTTGTTTTGGACAATAGGGGTGGGCATAGTTTGCTTGTTTTGACAGTAGGGGTGGGCATAGTTTGCTTCTTTTGGACAGTAGGGGTGGACTTGTTTGGGATAGTGGAAGTAGCCTTGACATGTTGATTGTTTGGGACACTGGTAGTAGCTCTCTTTGGTTGTAATTTTTCCCTAAACTTAGGAGCCTGAGCTTCTTCATCAGGAATAATTTCAGGGATATCAACCCCATGTACCACATACAACTAGATCAACCCATTACCTTGATATGACCAGCCATCTCCAACACTTCCTTGTCTACAAACACCCTTTTTAGTCCTTTCTCCATGCTCATTCCAGGAACGAGATAATAAATCTCATTAATCTTTGTGTAATTGGCACATTTTTTAGCCAATTCCTCTAAATACCAATAACAAAGCTCATCCAGATCAACAAAAGGATAAACTTCACATCTACCACCAATGTACTCCACCTTAGGCTTTCTAGTCAACACACCACCATGCCAAAACATCAACTTCACTCGTTCCGTCATTATTGATCACCTTAACAATTAAATTCAAAATTAATGGGTTGAATTGTAACAGTTAACTAACTAATAACTTCATGTTCAATTCAAATTATAGAAAAACTCGATCATACCATACAAAAGGTCATGACTTTGTTAACTAGGAATAACCAAGACACTCTCAAATTGCTAACATGCTCAATTTTAACAAAAACATTACAGAAACATCTATACGCAAATTAATCTCAATTTCTGAAACCCTATTTCTACACAAATTACACCAAATATACCCAACTTAAATGACTTATTTCTACAGGAAATTGAACATGTGTTTTGCTTACTTACCACAAATTTATGAGGGATTGACTGCTACTGTTGTTGCTAGTAGTTACTTGTCTAACTCCACAATCAATTCGTTCAAGTACAGAAAAGTAATGAGGGGTTGTGGTGGTTGAATTGATTGTTTGTCAGTTGAATAAGAGAGAGAAGAGGGCAATGGAAGTTAATGAGTTGGGAGGGAAACAAAATCGGGGTCATTTGGGAGGGAAAATAGAACCCATTATTAGGTTAGGGTGCCACGTAGGCTTTTAAAACACTCCAGACCTGGGTTGACTGATTCGGGAGCAACAGAAGAAAAATTGAATACAATTTGGGATTATTTTTGCCAATTCCTTAGTTGGGATTATTTTAAATCAATGAGCAATAGTTGGGATTATTCTAAGCCAATCTTCCAAAAAAATATATGACCTCCGCCATACTAACTCGCAAGTACTCAGTAACCTAGAAACTGGAGTAAGTACATAGATCTTCTATAATAGAATGAATCATATGCTTAGATTTTTTTTTACCGAAGCAACCAAGGTATACAAAACATTTGGATCGCAAAAGAAAAGAAAGGCAAGAGCATCAATAAACAATCATTTTATGACCACAGCGAGACCAGATCACATAATATATTAACAAGTAGTAATGACTCCCATTAAAAAAAAAACAACTGGGAGTAACTAGTGCCACACTATAAGAGTTTAATCAACTGATTATTGTATCACCAATCTCCAGCTCAAGAAAACCCAATTACATATTCATACTTAAGTGAAGATTCAACGAAACAATAAGTGTAAAAGCATATAATCCAACTGAAAATCGCGAATAGATAACAAAAGTATCCAACAAGACCACTTTCATTTAACATATACAAAGAATAAATAAGAAACCTCAAAGACTCATAATTGAAACTAAAAAAAGTAATAACCTAATCATGAGGATGATTAAACTGGTCTCTTTGGAGCAAATCCACACCTATGTACTCGTAGGACAACCCTGAAAAAGACCGTACCCCATCGATATTCGACATTTATTCAATAACTAAAATTTTTATCCTACTTAAGAGTTATGGTAACAAAAGCAATACAAACAATCAAGCATCAGATATGGGGGACTACATCAGAAACTAGCTTAGTGGAGATGAATTTAACTTTTTCTTATCAATGTTAGGAATGTCGCTCCTTTCGGCCTTCTCCACAATAACCTGCCTAAATTTTATGTATAGGTTAAAGTTCTCTAATCAATTAGTGAAACATACAACACATGTACCGAATTTTAGTTCTAATCAATTAAGACATAAAACATTGTCTTATGGGTATTCTATCAGGATACTTCTCCCTGATACGAGCAGCTCTACTTGAATCTTTTTTGAATATGTAAAAACTTACCATAAAATTTGAAGTCTAGAGTCATAAATATTTGTTCAACTGACGGAAAAAAAAATAAGGCAAAGTGTCTACGACCAACGATTCAATACACTAACATGAATAAAAGAAGTAAACAAAGACAAGAAATTCAAAAATTTCCATTTTCATGCAATCACCATCACTTTGTATTAATTCAGGGTCCAGGGAGGCTCTTTCCACTAGTTGGTTGCACCGGTTGTGAAAACCAAGTAGTTTGTTCTCTATGCTATATCAAATGCACCATTATTACCTCACTTATTATGATGAACTATTGCTTTCAAAAAATAAATATAAGAGAGGAAATGGTGCTAGGGAAAGTCATATAGGGTAAGGCACATTAGTTTTCGTTACTTGCCACTACCATATATCTTAATTACACTTATTTATCGAGTAAGAGGACACCGAAATAAACTAGATAAACTATAAACAACACCATACAAACTTGTTTCACCTACAAAGACGAGTTGAGTTGGTCATTCCGCAGGATAGGTTACCAACCAAGATCATGAGGAAGTCGAGAACCAACTAGGTAGAAAGATCAAAGACTTCGATTATCATTTGAAATAGTGTGCCGTATTAGAGATCACTCCTTCCGGAACACCTCAGCTGAACAGTGTTGCCAAAAGGAGGAATTAGACCTTATTAGATATGGTTCGATCAATGATGAGTAAAACTGAGCTTTCTGACTCATTATGGGATCATGTTCTAAATACCACAGTCTTAACACTAAACTGAAGTCTGACGAAAGCGGCAAATAAGACCCCATATGAGATATGGAAAGGAAAGGTACCGATCTTGTCCTTTGCCAAGATTTGGGGTTAGAGGCTTACGTTAAGACTAGGTCTGACGATAAGCGTGCACCTTGGTCTGACAAATATCTCTTTGTAGGCTATCCTAAAGAAACTCGAAGTTATTACTTATACAATCGTCACGAGAACAAATTAAAGTGTTTGTGGCTCGTGATGCTGGAAAAGGAGTTTATTTCCAAAAGACAGAGTGTGAGAAATTTTGAACTTTCCGAAATTCAGGAGCCACAAAACTAGACCCAGACTAGAGTTACTTTACTAGAAAGCATACCTAATGACTCTAACTCGTTGGCTTCCACCTTGACTCATCGTAGGTCAGGTAGGGTAATTCATCCACTTGAGCGGTACTTAGGTATTGTTCAGGAAGGTGATAATTACTATATATTTGTTTTAGAAAGTGACGAACCTGCAATCTATAAAGATGTCGTGTCTAGTCCTGATTCCAAACAATGGCATGGATCCATGAAATGCGCAATGGATTTTATATTCGACAATCAAGTATGAGACTTGGTCGTTTCACCTGAAGGAAGCAAACTTCTTTAGTGTAAATGAGTCTTTAAGATTAAGGCTGGCATAGATGGAAACAAGAATATTTTCAAGGCTAGGCTTGTAGCAAAAGGTTTCACTCAGATTCATGGTATACACTATGATGAGACCTTTGCTCCTATAGCCATGCTTCACCCCATTCGTATTATCTTAATAATAGTTGCTTTTCATGATTATTAAATTTTGCATATGGATGTTAAAATCGCCTTCCTAAATAGATTTTTGGAAAAGGAAGTGTATATGACACAACGTGAGGGATTTATCAATTCTAAATATCCTATGAGGGTTTTCAAGTTTAAGAGATCCATTTATGGTCTTAATCAAGCTTCCTGAAGTTTGAATCACATATTCGATCATGTGATTAAACAATACAGATTCACTCGTAGTGTCGGAGAACCGTAGTTATACACGAAGTTTAGTGGGAATTCTGTAGTTTTCTTATTGTTGTATGTCGAAGACATACATCTTATTGGGAATGACATTCCTATGATGTAATCCGTCAAGGATTGACTAGGATCATTTTCAAATGAAGGATCTAGGTGAGGCACAACGGATCTTAGGTATCCAGATCTACCGAAATAGATTGAAACGGATACTAGCATTGAGTCTAGAGTCTTATATAGATGAGATCCTCGACCGGTTTAGTATGCAGAATTCCAAGTGAAGATTTCTACCTGTAGGTCACGGTATCACATTGAGTAAGACTCAATGTCCGACCGAACCTAAGGATATTGAACGCATGAAGTCGATTCCATATGCTTCCGCTGTTGGATCGATCATGTATGCTATGATGTGCACGCGTCCTGACGTCTCG
>CAAKMY010096656.1:75591-98844 GCA_901111285.1 Corrigiola litoralis | reverse complement strand
CCGGTCCTGGACCGATGAACAGCCCTAATGAGAACCAACACTATAAAGTTATAAACCCAAATAGATGAGGTCAATTCTGAACCGACTGACTCTTCACAGATAAATTCGATTAGTTCTTCAGTTGGTCTGTTAACCA
Source organism: Corrigiola litoralis (assembly GCA_901111285.1). Taxonomy (NCBI): domain Eukaryota; kingdom Viridiplantae; phylum Streptophyta; class Magnoliopsida; order Caryophyllales; family Caryophyllaceae; genus Corrigiola; species Corrigiola litoralis. The sequence continues at coordinate 98,708 of CAAKMY010096656.1, read as the reverse complement.
CTCAAAAATATGGTAAAACATATCAATATGCTCCTAAACAATTAAAACCACAGTGAATGGCAAAGCAAGGTATTAGTATGCACCAGTATACAGGGGGAAAAAAGCATATAAAATATATTAAATTGTTCTTTGCGATTCTTTAGGCTAAACTATCTATGTGTAATTGTATCATCCATAGTAGAAAACAATGGCCATACTTAATCAGGCTAGGCTGCAATACTCGACTGTAACATCAATTTGCAATAAATTCCTCCCATATTATTTACTTTGATTACCTCCTGATGAAAATAAACATTATCCAAGGTAGTCAAGACCTTATTTTCCATTAGGTCTTCTTTAGTTATTTGTCTCTATTGGTTGTATATTTAAATTGCTGTTGTTGTAGACAGAAGCTAAAATAAATCGATTTAGAAGTTGGTTAGCTCCTATTCGCATGCTTGGGTTCAAGTACATCATTTGAGCTGGTTTCGTGAAGTTGGCAATAAAAATGAAAAGCACAAGCTTTGTGACTAAACCATGGAGAAAGCACATGGAGTTATGGATATATGGATAAAAGGAACAGTTGAAGTCCAGATTGTTCAGGTTCTGATCATATAAACTTACTTGGAATATTGTTCCAAGTTTCTTCAATGCCCTGCAACGTAACTTGAGAACATCCCTTGATACAGTAGAATCCCTCAGAACCTGAAACGAACAAGGATGTTAGAAAAATAGTTCCAATGCCTAAAATTACTAGGTAACGCAAATTCTGCAATATATGAAGTAAGATGCCAATGAAACAGTAAGGAGAGACCCAAAACAGAATATATGATAACAACTTAAGAAGTTGCTCCTAAGGCAGTCACCACATTGAGATAGTTGTTTGCATATCACCTTACAAGATGAGAACTTTCTATTATCCTAAAAGCTGATCGTTTATAAATTTTTTACTCCCATTTCATAACTTGCAAAATAATACTCTCTTAAGGGGAAAGGCATATGACAAAGACGTGACCTCAAACAGTGTGAAAAAAAAAAACTCACTGCTTGGCAGACACGTGACAGAGTTGTCTCTATATCTATGACATTGAGCTGCCAAAGGGAATTAAGCATGGCATCTTTCTTGTCTTCCATGGCTTTGATCAAGGTCTCTTCCCTATTTTCTGCTTGGCTCAACCGCTTAAGGTCTTCCTGTATCTGAATCAATTGAACAGCTCCTACATGCCAATGGGACAAGAGCATAAGATTTTGTAGCAGATTAATGGCAGAAAAAAAAAATGAAAACCTCTCCAAATTTGTCCAATCAATCATAGAACTAATTTTACCTGAAGCTGCCATAACCTGTGACTTTATTTGGTGACCTTTGTCACGGACCCATTCTGCTAGAAATGGTACTTTCAAGAACTTTTTGTCCTTCTTCCCTATTTCTTTAGAAGCTTGTCTTGTATATATATAACCAATCGTGTGCAGCATGGCCTCGCCAAAAACTGTCAACAAAGATCAAGAATCACAAACTATATGTAGTGTGAACAGCAATGAACAGATCACTTACGATCAAAACAGAGCCATAAAAGAAAAATTATTTACAAATAGCACAAAAGGCAGGCGTCCAAGTCATAAAAGGATTGTCAAACAATAAGTATGTACTCAACTCTTACGAAGTATAAACTTCCTAAGAAAATTATTACACATAATATATATTCAAAAGTCTGTGAATAGCGCTCTATCTTATCAAGGAAGCTTGTAGTTCTCGTGTATCTTATTGGTGCTCAGCACTAGAGTGTGAGAGTCTTCTTTGCATGTTGTCAGGGAATCAGGGTTCATCAGTATCAGGTTTCTTTCTGTGTCATCAGTCTCAGTTACTCATATTCAAATTGGCAATCTTATAATGTTTACTTCATATGTACCAACAATGGTGTATGCCAATTCATAACTATATACATGGCACTTAAACCCGGAAAACCTGTTAGTCACGTACTATTTGGAGAAATCCCGACTAAATTATCTGTATCTGAAGTCTAAACCCAACTAGCACGTGATGATGTTCTCTTGAACATTAATCTCATAAATCTCAACAGGTTGCTGTTGGAAAAACCTTTTATCACAGAGAAGCATCTGAAAACGAATACTGTTTTACACTCTGGTTTGATAACTGATTATAAACTACTACAGAACTGGTTAATTCACCAACTTCAAAAATAAAAATTGTTAGAAGAGAAAGAATAGAAGTTCTACCAGCTTTTGAGAGATTAGATGCTTCTGACTGTGCCCATTTCACAAACTCATCAGCGCGACCTTCAACATATGGTTTAAGGCGATCTTTTAGAACCTCTATGAGTTTTTCCTGCCTTTGCTGCTGCATTGTCTACAACGCAATATTGATAATTCAGCTTCACTCCTGTGCTTGAACAACTAAAGACTAGTTACAATTTCTTAGAATCGAATACCTTAATCTTTTCCTGGACTTTCTGCTTCCGGAGTTCCACTGGAAGTTGTTGGTCCTCTTCAAACTCAGCACCTGCTATGGATGCCAATGCAAGTTGGCCAATATAATCTTCAAAATAGTCACTTCCAAAAAGCATCCCAAATACTGCTGCTGGATCTACCATGGCATCCCTATCAAAGATATCGATAAACCGTTGAGGAAAAATCACATACATCTCTCGTACACTATTTTTCTGAAAGTTGACAAAATCAGTCGTGACAATTGCTCTGTTGACATTTTTGGTCTTACAACAGTAAAATACTTACTGTGGTACACCTGTCTTTCCAAACTTGTCATATGCTTCACGTTTATCGGGATCACTTAGGACTTGATAAGCCTCACCAAGTTCCTAACATATCCACAAATATAGGGTAGATACCATTAAAAATAAGCTCCAATTCATCAAAACGGGGCAGCAAATCAACATTTTAAATATTCAAGTGGTGTCAACTGTCATAACATATGGTTACATCACAGCTACTTGGGGGAGAAAAAAATTGTCGAACTTATATAAATGCAAAACAAACAATTGTTGAGTCATTTATCCATATAGAGATGAAAAGCAGATTTCCAGCCACTTCATCCGTGTAGAAGACAAAGGAGAATTGTCAGGTATCAGAAACTGTACCTGAAACTTCCGAGCAGCTTCTGGATCTCCAGGGTTCTTATCAGGATGAACAATTCTTGCCTGTGGGAGAAACAACGAGCTCATTACTGATAATGAAATTCAAGTTTAAAAACTAAAAGTCTACCCCAAAGACCTGATTAGCTAGAGAAGTAGCAAATATTCATGAGATGACTTGGTGCAATTTTTCAGGAAATGAATTAGTTAATCGGAATTAATCACAGGAAAACAAAGATAAATGTGCCAGATATTCAGAATTACTTATGAAGCAATGGCAACACCTCCAACCACATTTACAACCTGCTAAAGAATCGAGTAGAAGAGTACCATGCAGAGTACTCAAAGACATGAATAGACACTGCAAAACATGTTCATTTTAGCCTTCATGAAGGAACAAGGCGAATATCCTTAGTGATTGCTAATAGGAGTAGCTTATAAGTTTCGAGCTATTTCACATGGAACTTTATACACACCATCTTACTAGCAAGTGGCAACAATCTCACAGAGCCAAGCAAATTATTGTTTTGGTTGATTGGAGTGATACCCTATCTAGCCTTGCTCATAATGTTAATCAGAGGAAAGAAGATTTAGACACCTATAAAAAATAAATAACATTCTCATAACACCAAAGCACAATGATACCTCTTCATGGATCTCATATAATTAGCTAGTGCTCTTCCTAAAATTTTCCCTTAGGGTAGATTTAGTTACACCAGAAAAGAAACCTCTTCTTCCAACTGCTTTGATTGGAATTTGGAAGGAAGAGGAGACAGAGGGACAGAAGAGAAAGGAAATGAATATAACTGAACTTTAAGGCTTCATTAAGAAGTATCGTTTTACTTTCCAACAAATTGGTGGAATTTGGATGGAAAGTGATCTAATACCAGGTATCCAATTGAAATTAATTCTTATTGGCTTACCAAACATGGAATCCTCTCAATACTTACTTAAGACACAGACTCCCGAAATGTTCATCACTTCCCTTCCTTTCCTTTCCTTTCCTGGACAGTCATCTCAGATAACAAGTAACAAAGATAAAACTACAATCAATATTGTTGACATTTTTAAGAATAAGAAGATCTACAGAGGCTTTAAAAGTTCACCCAAGAATACCTTCCTTCTGCTTCCAAGTAGAAAGCACAAATCAACTCATGGAGAAAGCCTACATCACTTTGATTTGAGACAAAAAGTGGGATCAGGAGAGATTTGGGAACTAAGGCAAAGTCACCGAGCTGATAATCTTAGAGTTACTTCTTCGATCACCTAAGCAACATTGCCACAGCTTGTAGTCCTGTAAGTTTCATGTCCCCACCCCAACCCCCAACCCCCTTTCCACAACTTCATCAAGCCATGTGGACGCTTCTCACCAACATTTCAATCTTACGCTATTTCTTCCTAATCCACCGTACTGAGTCTAACTGCCTCACACCCCAACGCACGACACTTGAACAGTTCAAGTTCGATTAGACGTCAACAAAACTTTGTAAATTAAGCTTACACATCATCTTCATTCTAGTCCAAAGTACTAAAGTCCAACTGCCAACACTCTATACCTCCAAACTACAAGTCTAAAATACTCACACTTCAAACCAGACTAAAAATCTCTTCAATTCGATTCAAGTTTCCCGAGTTCAGCTGTCTCAAACCCAAAAGTATGACACTTGGAAACTTCAAATCAAACCGAAAATCGGCAAAATCTCCCTAAGTAGTCCAGTCCCACACCCTAACTCCTAGCTCTAGCTAATCATAATACACAAACCATACCCCTTTTCTAAAATAAAATTCAATAATTTCAACAGACATACATAACCACAATATAACACTTAAGAAAGACAATCCTATGATAAATCTACACAATCTTTCTCAATTTTGGGGTAACTTGCAACTTCTTACAAGCTCACCCCAATACCTCAAATCCTCACCTCATCTCATGATTATACCATCTTACCCAAGTTTTCGCCTTTACGAAATCAAAAAAACAGCCAAAAACAACAAGAAGTTGAAAATTAAAAGGAAAAACTTACCTGAATGTAGTAAGCCTTCTTAATATCTGTAGGTGTTGCATCAACCTCAACTCCTAGTAAATCATAATACCCTGTCTCCTTCACCATTTTCCCTCAAACTTTTTCTACAACACACAATAAAAAACACCAATCACAACCAAATAAAAACCCAATAAAATTCTCCAAACATAAACATAATCTAAAACCAATTAAAGGGTAGTTGCAAATTCATGATCAAAACCATAAAAATGAAGAACTCACCAGATAAATGAATCTTATACAAATGATTGGAAAAATTATGAGATTCAATGAAGCAAATTATATGATGATGATAAGTGTACAAATTAAGAAAGATTCAGATCGATATTTATAAGTTGGTCATTTCTTAAGCGCGTATCTAACGTATGATAGAATGATGTAACTAATCTATGTGCTGTCCACGTGGAAAATACTAGTCTATAGTACAAGTACAGAATCCTATTAATAAAGCATAGTCTTCTTATTTTAATGTTACGGGGCTTCTTAGAACCAACAAGGTCGCTTTCACCTGGGAAGTTAAACGGTAAGACTTGGGTGGTTTGCATTTAATGTAACACTTTCCCTCGGATTTAGAGTTTGTCAGTTAGTTAGATGAAGTGATGTAACATAGTAACTTGAACTAACTACTCTAACTAACCTTGTTCAGTTGTACTACTTGGCAAACAAATATTGAAGTAGGTACTGTAGTTGTTGATAATGTACGTACAGTACTAATTATAATGTTGCGTAGCTTCCTAGAGTCAACATATAAAATTATGAAAATCTAATAGTTTTGTTACATAATTATTAATCATGAAAAGTAACGATATGTTGAGTGAAATGACAATGGTTGTGATATATGTTTCCGTTTAGTTTGATGGTTAAGTTTTTTAAATCATTTGTTATGTAATTTTAATTTTATAGGTTCTGTAAAATCAATGATACATTATGTGGCAACAAATTAATATTGTTAGCTAAAATATATTTTTTGACAGTAATAATATAAGTGCTTGGATTAATTAGGAGCTAGGGAACAATAATTTGGTGTGGTAAATAGGCATATTCAACACAAATAAAAGAGACGGTAACATTCTAAGTTAAAATGAGACATTTTTCGTTAAAAAGTGACAATATTAAACTAAAAGTGACTAGATTTTATTAAACCGTCTAATTTTAACTTAACATTAGAAGATCATATACAAAACTTTATGCATATTCAATTGTTAATTAGAACTATTTTGTTTTTCATAATCGTTCTTGTATATCCACCAAACGTAGTGCATGGTCATTGTTCACCTCATTTATTTATCATATAGTTAAAGCTTCAATTCTTGTCCATAAAAATGGAGTATTTTATATGGCTAATTATTTAATTACCTCTTAGTCAGAACAACTATGACGAGGGGATTAATTTGTGTAGTCATCATGAACTTGACCCTATCCAACTAGTATGTCGCTCACAAATATTTTCCTTGCAAATTGCAATGTATTGAATGTAATAGACTGATACCTGATGTATGCTGTTCAACAACTTGTTCTCTAATTTCTTAAGTGATCGAATTGTTTGAGAGCTTGTCGATGATCGTTGTGATCCGTGGAATTGGTGTACTTCAATATTTGGATTGGCCACCAAGCTAGGACTTTGTCTCACTGAGTCCTTTGCTATAGGGACCATCGAAAATATGACACCAAAAAGGAAACAAAGAAGATTATCTCCATGCACATTAAGCAGTACTACTATTGATTATGTCTTCGATTTGCTCCCTAATGGGTACTTGCATAACACATTGCTCAACGTACGCATGCTTGATTACTTTTTATCTTGAAGGGATTATTTTTACCTTGGTTTTAACTAAGGTTAATAGGTCTGGGCCTCTCGATCAGGCCAGGTGACAAACCTGTCAATACATCCTGGTGTTACGCGCAGCTAGAGTCTTAGTATATATAAAAGTAAACATCTATTTTTTACAGTTTATCCATCCAATGAATGAAGGTTTTGAAGCTCAGCTCCATAGTTGAGTGTGTATGGAACTACGGAACCGATTCTTAATGATATTGTAAGCTAAGCACCGAAAGCAAATATAAAAAAGAAAACGTAGCTACAAGCCTACAGGCTACGACTTGGTACATGGAGTTTGTATATGAACTTATTAAAGACTTTTGCTAATTAGGCGATGATGTACGCGTAAGGTAATTAACCCTACCGACATCTACATTTCAACGGCTATCCACTCCAGCTAAAAGTCTCGATATAACAATTAAAAGATTGCAGCAGGAATAAGAAATACCCCAAGATGGTGTTTATACTACCATCGAAAAAATGGAGTAGAAATACCCCAATATGCCTAAATTAAGTATAATTGCCCAAATATATTTGTTATTGTTGATTCATGACGAAAAGGTGATAGGAAATGCTGGCGGCGGCAAGACAAATCATATACATGCAAGAAAATTCATCTGTAATACTCAAATACGGTGATACAGATCGATAGTGTTAGCGTGTTTTTGTACTAATGGTACGTAGAATTATAGTCAATTATTATTGTTAGCTCAAACATTCTATAGTTGTTTAGTTTAGTCAATGACCACCAACCATTAAAGGACGCTTAATCATTTGTAATTTTTTAAATATGCCCTTAATCTAAACAACCAACATACATTTGTCACATTGCATTTTTAAAAAAATGAAACAGCTTTATCCAAGGAAGATTCCCTTGATCAGCCGATGAAAGATAAAGTAGACCATTCATGATTCATGAACCTTCGCAAAACAACAGTTCAATAGCAAAACCTTTATGCCATGACATGTTTGACCGAATAAATCTTGGTTTAGTAACAAAAATTGAAGTTTCAAGGGTAATTTTTACAATAACTACACAAACTTTGTAACTAGTAGTTATATCTCCCCTTACCTTTATATCTTTGATACATACATTATATAAAATCTTATAACGGTTATTGAAGGATGTCATCAAACTCAATCACAATATCCTGCGCTTTTAAAGTTTTTATTTCTCTTTAAACCTCACTATACCAGCTAAGAATAAAACGATTAATAATTGGATGACACGAAGTTGTTCCAACTTAATTAATAAGAGATTTCGAGTAACTCATGTGGATGTAGTAGTAATGTAGTATTAATAATATAATTATATGGGAGAGTTGTGTCGTCCTTTTAGTATTGTTAGACTTGTATTATAGATTATAAAATTAGTGACAAAAGTCTAATTTGAACCCAAACTTATATTAAAATGGGTTGCTCATGAAATCTCCAGATAATAACTCTTAACTATCGAAACTCTTCACTTTCAAGTTTGACTCGAGACATATTATTACGGATTCCACACAAGCTATTGATTGAAACATATTCACAAGCAGTGGCTACTATGGTCTCTTGAGAGGATAATCTACATTTGACTCACTCTCATCGAGTTCATAAATGTCGAAAGATTATCAAGGATACGTTGTGGGAAGTCAAAGTTATTCATGTGTAAGCAAATACTTGTGCGGATTAGCTAGCTAGCTTGGCCATTGTTCAACATCAAGCTTAATTATGTGGTGTTAGATGCTCCATCGCGATGTCTTGGACGGGTAGATACCTAATGGAGCAGGACGTGATGGGCGTGGCTTGTCCATGCATGATTACAATTTAGTATCGTGTATACCCTCTGGGACTTCTCCTTTGTTTGTTTTACCAAAAAAATAAAAAATAAAACGGCCACTTTTTGAACTCTATGACTTTGTGACAATTTATCTTATTTTTAGTGTTACAAAATGTGTGTATTAATCCCACATTAAAGTATAGTGTGAAAAAAAAAACTTTATTTACATGTTATAAACAAGTAGGTTGCTCCTCTTATTGCTAATTGTTTTAGAATAAAACTTTCCTCACTTGTGCCTGTAAGCTTGGTTTTGGACTCCACATTTGACACCTCAACCATAACATTTAGAAAAACAAATGGATAGACTCATAAGTCTCAAAGCATCTCGATACAAAGTTAGTAATTGTTAGAGATCAAAATTACTCAATGCTTAATGGCCTTTCTCTAGTTTACCATTACATTGATGTGTTATCATAACAAATTTCACCAAATAATAAACTAAATGACGTCATTATCCAATTAAACGGTAATAAAGTTGTAACTTGTAAGCTATTATATATCATCTATTTGCAAAGTATTACAAGAATAGTTGTATATCACTTTAAGACTTGGATCTCTATAATTTATCATTTTTTTGAGTTCCTCTTGGAAGGAGCCGACTAGCCCTCTTAACTAGTGATATACGAAGTATATTGCAATAGTTTTAAAACTCTTTGAGCAAATGATGAAGAAGCCCTAGGAACAAGTATCAACAAACATCTATATACGACCAATCCGAATGTCAATATATTGATCCAAATATTATCAAAATTGTATTATGATCAAAAGAGGGTAAGAATTAACACTCCCCATCTTCAACTGACATCAAATTATATATAAAAAAAAAACCCAAACAAATCCTCCTCCTTGTAGATTCAATTTATGACCAAATTCCTCAATCACAAAGGCTGTACAAGAAATTGTCAAAAGTCAAACTTAATCATCAAAAAATATACTCCCATCATTGCTCCTTTACTACACTCCACATACTCTAGTAGACTAGGCTAAGGACAGACGTTGTAGAAGAAGAGGAACAAACCAAAATTAGCTACAACAACCCTCCTGCCAGGCACTGAGGCAGACAACCCACACTGCCACGTGGCAAAGACGACAAATTCAGCCTAAGAGGGCCCATCCTAAGCTGGCCCCACCTAATTCCTCGGTTTAAATACAAAGCTTTTTTTGACTGTTTTGAGTGGTGTTTTTTCTTACCAAATTTATATTTAAATCTAATTTTAAGGTAAATATAAAATAATCTACTTCTCACAAAAATCTTCACAGGAATAATCAATTTAAATCAAAATTAGACTTAATAATTAAATTTCCTAAGACAAGTAACTGAAAACTGATAAGTTATCTGATTATGTAGATGAAATTTGAAATCTTATATGATAGTTGGTTTAATTGGATGTGTTTATTTGATAAGTTGAAAAAGACTTATATTTATGACAAGCTCTTTGGGCGGGGACCCGGCCCAATTTTTTTGCAGGTCATGACCCGACACTAAGATTAATGGGCCGAATCTATTAATTTAATTAACAAGTCGTGACGGATCGGGACGGGTCATAGCTCAAAAGTCAAAATTGAAAAAAAAAAATTTCCCTCTCATCATTTTATCATTTACACCAAACTTTTTACCTATAAAAAACGTGTCGGGTTAATGCAGGTCCAGGCCCGACCCGTCTTAGGTATGACCCAACCCTCCGCTAAAACCTCGAAGACTCGACCCGACCCGTTTAAGTTTTGGTACGTCCCGTCCCAACTCCCCCATTACACATCTTTTAGCAATACTGTATAGATGGATAGACAGTAGATCCAAAAACTCTTTAAATATTTTAAGACGGTCTAATTTTAAAATATATAATAATATCTCGAAATTCCCAACTACAAATCCTCCTTTATTTACCTGTTCTTCCTCACTCTCTCTCCTGCAAAACTTCTCCCCCCTCCGAATTCGCCGTCAAATTCGGTCGAATTCTTCACTTTCACTTAATTAAATTAAAATTAAATAAAATTAAATACCACCCAAAAATCTTATCTCATATCAAAACATTATTATTCACCATATAATATAAAGTCTGGTCACATATATATTTGGTATAAAAATCAACATATCCTTAGATGAATTGAACGTTACTTACACCTCACAAGTCAGAAAATTCAGCTACCCATTTCTGGAATCCTACTTAATTTAACATTAACACCAACCCAAGAAAAAAAGGACCATCCTTTTTATTTTTTTCAAATTTAATTTTTTGCACCGACAAATCAGATCATTTACTTGATTGGTTAATTGATCTACTATCTTTTTCCCCTTTTCAAGGTGGGTTTTGGTTTAATTTGATTTTTGATTGGTGGTTTTTTAATTAGGGTTTGTGGAGTTTTAATTGGTTTTTGAATGCAATGTAGGGTGAAAGAAGGGGAAAAGGAGGAGTCTTTTTGATAAATTGGGTGATGCTTGATTTCGTTTATTGATTTTCAGATATATATTTTTATGTCGGGTCCACTTGATCGGTTTGCTCGCCCTTGTAAGTTTTCTCTTCACATTAATGCAATTTATTTGTTTTTGTTATTAGTATTTGGAATTTTTGTTTGATATTTAGTGATTTTTAGGGTTGTTAAGTTTTGTTTATGAAAGTTTGTGACTTTTTTAATTTTAGCTGAAATTGGTTTATGTTAGGGTGTGTTCATGTCATTAATATTTTGGGTTTGTTATTAATATTTGTGATTTTTGTTTGATATTTTGTGATATTTAGCCTTTTGTTGGGTTGTTTTTGGTGATTATTAGGGTTTATTTATGAAAAGTTTGTGACTTTATTAAGTTTAGCTGAATTTGATTCATGTTAGGGTGTTTTTATGTCATTTTTTTGGTTTTTTATTGGTTGTTTTGGTGAATAATTAGGGTTTATTTTTGAAAAGTTTGTGACTTCATGTTAGGGTGTGTTCATGTCATTTTTTGGTTTGGTGATTTATAGTTTTTAGCTTTTTGTTGGGTTTTTTTGGTGAATTATTAGGGTTTTATTGGGGGAAGTGTGTGAATTTTTTGATTTTAGCTGAATTGGTTTCATGTTAAGGTGTGTTCATGTCGTTTAGTTAATTATTACTTTTTATTTGATAATTTATGGTTTTAAGCTTGCTGTTGGGTTGTTTTTGGTGTTTTTAAGGGTTTATTTATGAAAATTCTTAATTTTAGCTGAATATAGGTCATTTTATGGTGTGTTCATGTCACTTTTTAACTTTTTCTTGGGTTGATTTGATGAAGTGTTAGGGTTTTGTTATGGAAAGTTTGAGTCTTTCTATATCTTAGCTGAATGTAGTTCATGTTGGGTATGGATTTTCCTAAAGTAGTCAGCTTTTCTACTGTCTTATTTTTTTTTTAGATTTTTGATAAGTTATCCTAATTTTGTGTTTAATAGTTCATATTTTTTGGTTTACTGGTGAAAATCTAACGGTTATGTTATTGCATGTATATGTTTTTTCTCAGTTTAGCTGAATTTAGGTCTTGTTGGGGTAAGGTTTGTCAATTGGAAAACAAAAGCTGAGGATTTTGAGCATCTATAAGGGTCACATTTGTCCTAGCAGGTTAAAAACACTACTATGAAGATAGATGTATGTTGAATTGATAAATAATTTAGGTTGAGCAGTTGTCTAAGATATTTTTTCAAGTGGAATGCTAAGGTAAGTGTTCCCTGTTTAGATTGCACAAGCTTTTTCTCCTTCAGTTTGGCCTGTAGTTCAATTTCATGCTATTCAGCTCTTTGTTTTGAGGTTACTGTGTCACTTGGCGTAGAGCTATAGAGTATAGACCAACATTGTTGTTTCAAGGTCAGGCTGTTATTATGATGTTATTGGCTTATGGGGCCATGGGGGTAACAAGGTGAAGTTTACGCCTTGCAGAAGAACGCTGTATTGTGTTATTAGAAACAATGGAAGTCATGGATGCGTCTTGTTGGACTCTGTTTTGTGTTGATCTAGGACGTTGTTAAACCACTCAAGCATACTATGAGACGGTTTTTTGGAGTTTGTTGGCCAGTTGGAGTTATAATCTTGGTCCGTTTGATTAATTGTTTAAGAAGTTGACAACTTAGTATTTGGTTATCCAAAGTGTTTTCAGAAACATAAACATAAATTTTGTTATGTTGCTCTTAATTTTTAGTCTGCATTACCCTTTTGTATATAACATGAACTGAACTGAACTGTGTGCAGGCTTCGAGGGATCCTCTGGACATCATGAAGAGAGAAGGGAAAGAAAATCCGATTTTGAGAATTCAGAGGATGAAAGGAGGTCTAGAAATTGGTCGCTGAAGAAGAAAGCAATAAATGCATCTACCAAACTGAAACATTCTCTTAAAAAGAAGAGTAGCAGAAGGAAAAGTGATGGCCGTGTCAGCTCGGTTTCCATTGAGGATATTCGAGATGTAGAAGAATTACAAGCTGTCGATGCATTTCGACAGTCATTGGTTCTTGACGAATTGTTACCTGAAAAGCATGATGACTACCATATGATGTTGAGGTTTGTTGTGCTGTCTTATATTTTCTTTGTTTACTGTTTTAACAGCAATCGTAGCAGGACAATTTTAATTCATATCCTGTGCAGGTTCCTGAAAGCTAGAAAATTTGATATTGACAAAGCTAAACATATGTGGGCCGATATGATACAATGGAGGAAGGACTTTGGTGTTGACACTCTTATGCAGGTAATAGTTTAACTTATTAGCCTGAGTTTTAACTTGTTCTTCTATTATATATTTTTTCTTTTATTTTTCGACCAACTTATCATCTCTCTATTATTCTCTTGTCATTGAGAATATTCTTCCCTGGTTTTAAGTCGTGATGACCGTGTTTGTTTTCTTATTCCAGGAATTTGAGTTTAAAGAGCTGGATGATGTTATCAAGTACTATCCCCAGGGATATCATGGTGTGGACAGAGAGGGGAGACCTGTTTACATTGAAAGACTAGGAAAAGTTGATCCAAACAAGCTCATGCAAGTGACAACTATGGATCGTTATATAAAATATCACGTGAGGGAGTTTGAGAAAGCTTTTGCAATCAAGTTTCCATCTTGCACAATTGCTGCAAAACGTCACATAGACTCTAGCACAACAATCTTAGATGTCCAGGGTGTGGTATGTTCCCTGCACCCATAACCTTGTTTGCTAGCATTGTTCTGTTTATTCTTCAATCTTTTGGTCAGCTGAAATATTTAAACTTATTTGTCTTTATTTAAGGGTTTAAAAAACTTCACGAAGTCTGCTAGGGAACTTATAACGAAACTGCAAAAGATTGACGGTGATAATTATCCTGAGGTATGTATCACAGCTTTTGTTGAAAGGATAAATTCTTATCTCCAAGACTTATTATAACTCTTGAACTCTTTGCTTTTGCAGACTCTCTACCAAATGTTCATTGTCAATGCAGGTCCTGGATTTAGGCTTCTGTGGAACACTATAAAGAGTTTCTTAGACCCCAAAACCACCTCAAAGATTCACGTATGAAAAGTTAACACCTTCATGTATTTATTTATGGTTATTTTAGCAAATTTTTTGTACTAATTGGGCCATTTTGTTGCAGGTTCTGGGCACCAAGTTTCAGAGTAAGTTACTTGAAGTTGTTGATTCAAGGTAATTAGGGCTTGTGTTTCTTTGTGCTTGGTTTATTGGGTTATGCAGTCTTTCTGTTGCAGTATTTTGTAATTTTTTTGACTGCAGTATTTCTCAAAACGTGGGTTACTGTTGTATGCAGTGAGTTGCCAGAGTTTCTTGGAGGGACTTGTACTTGCGCAGAGCATGGAGGATGTCTTCTTTCTGAAAAGGGACCATGGACAAACCCAGAGATATTGAAGGTTTTACCTTTGCTGCATTAAACTACATCTTTCTTCACAAAAAGATTATTTCTTTCTGTCTCTTCTAAACACCAGTTATGAATGCATGTTTTTCTCTTTAAATAATCATATTCTCTGTGTTTTTTTTTCTGCAGATGATTCAGAATGGTGAGCCAAGGCGCGCAAGACAAGTGGTAAAAGTCTTGAATAGTGATGGAAAGGTCATTGCTTATGCCAAGCCACAGTATCCCACGGTAAATCTATTTATTGGTTTGAGATCAAATGAAGCTTTCAATTTCTACATTGTTGTTTTTAGTTCGTGACTCTTACTTTAAACAATACTTTTGGTTCTTGACTGACTTTGTATCTAAAACAGTTGAAAGGGAGTGATACATCTACTGCCGAGTCAGGATCAGAAGCTGAAGATATTGCTTCGCCCAAGGCCTCAATGAGTTACTCACATTTGAGGCTGACTCCTGTGCGCGAGGAGGTAGATCTCTGACTTGATTTAATGTGTGTGTTATTAGTCTTAACTCTTAATTTGTTGTGGCAAATTTTTGTTATGAGTGCCTCAAATGTTTGTCGTGAATAATGCAGGCAAAGATTGGTGGAAAGGCAAACTATGCTGCTAGCTTTTCAGGGTATGATGAGTATGTACCGATGGTGGACAAGCCCGTGGATTCTGGCTGGAAGAAGCAGTCATCTGTCCAAAGGTCTTATTCTTCCAAAGGTCAGCAGGGTTAATTCAAGCAATGACATTTCTTTCCTGAATGTATGAATATCGATGTGTGTGTCGGTCTTGAAGGCTTGTCTCATATCTTGGTATGATTGTTCAAGGCTGAAAGAGCGTTTTGACTGAACATCCTTGCTATATTATTTTTCCTAAAATTGAGTTCTCTCATAACTGTGATTTTTGTCCATCGATCATGATCTTTGTTCTCACATTTAGCAACTTAAAGTTGTAATTCGTTCATTGAATTCCACATATTTTGATGTCAATCATGGCAAAAAAATTGGTCATTGGAGTATAAGCTTATTTGATTTCGCGTCATCTTGACTATCATTTGAGCTTTTTTTTTTTTTAATTTGAATAGTAGCATTTTGATTTTCTGATTACTTAGTTGTTTGCGCTAAACTTGTTATAACTGAGCTGGAACTTGGATGCAGGGACACTTCCAATACCAGACTCGAAGAAGACCCCAGAAGGAATTCGAGCTCGTTTAATGATGATTGTTATGACTTTTTTCATGACTTTAGTCTCAATCTTTCGCTCACTACCAGGCCGTGTAACCAAGAAGTTAACTGACGCATCTCCTAGTAAGGAACTAAATTCGGTCGATGTCACCGTAGATACAGTTTCTCAGGAATCTCGTCCACCTTCACCTGCTCCACCATTCACCGAAGCAGATCTCCTGTCCAATGTTTTGAAAAGGCTGGGTGAGCTTGAGGAGAAGGTTGATACACTTCAGTCAAAGCCTTCTCAAATGCCATATGAGAAAGAGGAATTGCTAAATGCTGCTGTATATCGCGTGGATGCATTGGAGGCAGAGTTGATTGCTACCAAAAAGGTGAATTCTCTTATTGTGATGGTTCGTTCCTTTATTGTAGAAGACTAGAAGGGCTTTCTTACAGTTTGTTGTAGTACATCATAGTATCATACTTTACATGATAATACTTGCATGGTCATGATTTAATTGGGGATAATGTATGTGCCTTTGTGAAATGTTGAGTTTTGTTATTGTTTGCTTCATAGATATCACATTGCAGTCAAAATTATTGCATTGATGCACTGCCATCATATATTGCACTGAAAACTCTTGATGCTGAAGTATATACTAGTTAGTGCTGAATCGTCTTACCTAGCTACGTGGTCAAACTTTATAGCCAAAGGTTTGGCTTGTCAGGCTCTTGGTTTATGCACTTTACATTGTACATGAAATCTGCGAAATGCTTTCCACTCGCACCATGTTGTACATAGGTCTAATTTAACCATTCCTTTGACATGTGGTTCTTGCGTGCACAATCAATGTCAAACATTACCTTTTCATAATCTTTCAAAAATTCCAAAGTTCTGAGCTGTACTGATTACATATTTCCGATATGCAGGCTCTGCATGAAGCTCTGATGAGGCAAGAAGAACTACTTGCTTATATTGATCGTCAAGAAGAAGCCAAGTTCAGGGTAAGCATCGAGAAAATAGAACATATCATTGATTGCTTTTCAATCTGCTATATCGAGTCTGTTTACTGACAGCTTCCACTGTGCTTGGAACAGAAAAAGAAGTTTTGCTGGTGAGTGGATAGGCCCTTCGGAAGCTTGAGGATTTTGAGAGAGCTGGCAGTTTCTCAACAATGTCTTTCTTATATGCTGTAACTGCTTTATATTCCACAAAGAGCTATTGCTCGCTATGATGTAAAGAGATGCTGTCAATCTATGTATGCGGATTAAGTAACCCTCCAATTCCAGGGGAGGAAGGAGAAGAATTGCACCATGATTCTTGTCTAACCTTCTTGAAACCTCATTGAGTATTCTAGTGTTTTCCCCCCATATTTATTATTTATCAAAATCATATTATGCTATTTTCAAACATTTTCATCATGTGTGTATTTCTCATATAAATCTTTGTGTTTGTGATCATTAAAATCCTGTCATTTATTAAGGTTTCTGTTTCCAAATAAAAAAAATTCTTTTTATTGTTCAATTTTGGCTCTGCTTCATTCTTACTCAGCTTATGTGATAGAAGTACCACTTAACTAAGCTTTGCTATTAAACAATATCATTGTGAAATGGGACTAGAAGGATGCTTTAACTTGGGAATGAGAAGCAAGGTTGATTGCAAAGAAGGCAGGCATGGGTCTTGCGGACCAATTAGCAAAGAGCAGAGCAAAAAATGAAGGACTAAGGGTGGTGTTCATTTTATTGCTTTTTATTTCGTATGTTATTTTCTTCCCTTTAGCCTTTCTGATAATATTCCAACATTCTTAGCTGGTTAGTTCTTGAGGATTGCCAAGTTTTGAAGCACATTTCATCCAGAGATGACCAATTTCATCTATTCATAGTCTTACAGCAACATGTGCATAATAAACCAGTAATATTTAGAGTTGCTGCGATCTGCTAACCAGCCAGTACTCAGCACCAATCAGCGTGTTCTGTTTTCTGTGGGTGCTACAGAGAAGGTATAACCTTCAGTTGCATTTGTGTAAAAATCTCGAATGGACCATAACCGTCTGTTTCTAGTCGAAGTTTGAATCATCAGTCATCTCTTCTTTGTTTCGTAGTTATAGTAATGTCTCTTGTAGAAAATACTCAAATACAGAGCTAATGTTATGAGAATGGATATAGCTTATTTATCTAGTAGTACACAACTACACATCACACAAGACACGAAGGGTCTCATTGACAAAAACTATCTGCTGAAGTCGTTGTCAAGATGTACAAAGTTTCAGACAACAGAAGGAGAAACATGATCCCCCGGGACACACTGTATCCCCCGGGACACACTGTACTTGTAATATACAAAGGCAACAAGCAAACTTCGGGGCGGGGGGAGCAGCAGTGCTAGGACTCACAATCGCCACTGAGTCAGAGCCACTCGGCTTTCGAAATTACTCCGAGCAGTATACAGATATCTCGCAGCTACTATCTCTCATTAGTTGAGATACGATCAAAAAAGGAACTGCAATTGCAACAAAGTCAAAAGAAAAAATTAGATCATTGTCTTGAATGCCACAGATGAGAATAAAGCAATAGATAAGGAATAAAGCCATACCATCTTCTTCTTTTTCTTCTTCTTTTCAATATATGCCATAAGTTCCTCCTGTTTCTGCAATGACTCCTCAAGAGCCTGTTACAGGTAATTAAGTCAGAAT
Source organism: Corrigiola litoralis (assembly GCA_901111285.1). Taxonomy (NCBI): domain Eukaryota; kingdom Viridiplantae; phylum Streptophyta; class Magnoliopsida; order Caryophyllales; family Caryophyllaceae; genus Corrigiola; species Corrigiola litoralis. The sequence goes on along the minus strand of CAAKMY010096656.1, from coordinate 80,266 downwards.
ATCACTATCAGTTAGCCTGAACCCTTCCAGGACTGGTAACAAAGTTCTATAGAAGTACGAAAATACGACTACAACAACACTTATATGCGGATGTCACTGCTGAAAGCTTCAGCAAAATGTCTATGTATACACAACTTTACTCCTAATCAAACTTGTTGTTTTCTTTAAGTATCTTTTTCCCCGAGGGTTAAAAACATAATTTGAAGAGATTCCTTGTTTCCTGAAGGAGAAAGGCAAATACCTTTTTGGTTGAAGAAAGCTCTTGCTCAAGTGCACCTACACGGCTCAAAGCAGCGTTTAGCATATCCTCTTTCTCAGGTGGCATGGTAGTTGGTTTTGCACTTAGAGCAATAACCTTTCCTTCAAGCTCACCCAAGCGCTTCATCATTAAGAAGTACTCAGCCTCAGAGATGGCAGGTCCTGGCTGTTTGGGGCTCTCATCATAATAGTTTGCGGTAGTATACATGGTTGCATCCGTGACCTTCTTTGGCATGTTGCGTGTCATGCGAATCATGGTTACGATGCCCATGACAAAGGTCATGACCCCAGAGACAAAGTGGGTGCTTAGTCCTGGGGAACCCTTGAAACTTTTCCTTGCTGGGAAACAACCTGAGATGGAGATATATCAACACTTGCAGGAGTATTCTTATAGAATGGAGTGTAATGTAGAATTCGCATTGGTAGCAGTCTATATAAATACCTTGGGCAAGGACCATGTCCCTTTGCACTGGTTTGATCCACATATTATCCATGTCCTTGTCCACCACTGGATGGAAGTTGTCATACTGGATGGTGCACAGTGCATCTTTGCAGGTCTTCTCCTACAAAGTTCTAATATTAATTCTGTTGGATAATATGTTCAATGAAATATCAGTGACAAAATCTATTCTAATGATGAAGCTTCATGTTGTACGATTCATCGAAAATAGTTCCATTATCGTGATAGAATCCTTAAATTTAACTGTCTGTTTTAGTTGCAGCTGTTTCATATAATCATAAATGACATTTGAGTACTTACTTTGACAGAATAAGACCGGAAGTCATCTGGCTCGCATTTCTTCAAGTTATGTGAAACAAAGAAATGAATCATTTAACACAATCAACTTGTTAGTATGCTCATACACAACACTTCTGTCCAGAAAAGTACCTTTGGATATGCGATATTGTCTTCAGCGATCGTCTTCTCATCTATAACTGGGAAAGGACCCCTTACTGTGCATTTGGCCTCACCATTGAGAACCATCTGTAGAAAAGGTGAAACAAAAGGAAACTATAAGCACATGATCAAGGAAATATAATTACTGTTGCAGGAAGCATATGAGCCAGAATTATTTGATAAATACCTTCATTATGTCGGGATCATTCCATGGTCCTTTGTCAGAGTTCATGCAGCCACCATGATCCGCACAGGTACAAGTACCACCCAAAAATTCGGGCAGTTCACTGATGCATATCACTTTGAAAGTCAGGCTTGATAAGTCTCACGAAACTCGATAAGAACTTTCAACTAATTCAAGAATCTGGTGGTACTGCGAAATACCAAGTACCTGGCATCAATGATTTCAAGCAGTTTGCTCTGGTACTTGTTGCCTAGGACCTTGATAAGGAACCAAAAGGACGTCTTAGCACTGTGATAAATTGACAGGTAAATGGGGAGTAATTCAGTGAATGCTTACATGAATCTTCTGAGTGGTCTTTGGGTCGAGGAATGACTTAACCGTGCTCCATAAGAGCCTAAATCCAGATCCCGCATTGATGATGTACATCCTACACAGGGTCTACAGAAAGCCCCCCCAAAAAATAAACATTTAGCTATTCCCTCAAGTATGACAAACACAACAGTATTGATGAAAACCAGATCATGGATTCATGGCAGAAGACACAAAGTATCCGCACCTCAGGATAGTTGTCACCGTCTATTTTCTGAAGACGCTGAACGAGTTCCCTTGCTGCCTTGTTAAAGTTCTTAAGCCCCTGTACATCAAAGATGACGAAAAATATGATCTTAAGGCTTTGAAATTGGTTGGAGGCAAATTTGTTTTTATTTTTATTTACATTTTTTGTTAGTTTGAATTGTTCAATAAGGCTAAATCTTGTGGCATGGCCAAGTCTGGCAATGTAATCTCATACCACTCCTTGGACATCCAAAATGGTGGTACTCTGATCAATATGTCTCTTGGCCGCAATTGAGCAAGCTGGAAACTTAGCAGCAAATGTCCTCTCGAACTCTTGAACATGATATTTGACATATCGGTCCATGGTGGTGACTTGCATCAACTTGTTCGAATCAACCTGACCCAATTTCTCGATGTAAACAGGTCTGCCTTCCTTGTCAACTCCGTGATGTCCTTGAGGGTAGTATTTCTTGACTTCATCGGCTTCCTGAAACTCAAAATCCTGCACAGGAAAAAGATGATGAGGGACTGAGGGTGGTGAACGTGCATACTGAAAATCTACACACATGGTGAATTTGAATATCATTCCTTGATATATATACCTCCATGATTGTGTCAGCACCAAAATCCTTTCTCCACTGGAGCATATCAGACCACATTTGCTTCGATTTCTCGATGTCAAATTTCCTGGCTCTCAAGAATCTGTCATACAGTATTAAGATTATGAACATTTTTTCTAAACAAAGTATTAATAGAAAAGGTCATACAGCATATAATTGCCTCACATTGGAAGTTCCATACAATAAATTGCCAAATAAGACTACATCAAATCATCTGGTCAATCCGAATTTTAGTCGAATTTGAAGACGCGTAAAGAGAAAATAGAGGTACCTAAGCAACATGTGATAATCATCATGCTTTGAAGGGAGTAATTCATCCAAGATAAGTGCTTGTCGAAAGGCATCTACTGCCTGGACTTCCTCAGCATCGTGCTCATCTTCGAAGGCAACAGACATGACTCTACTGTTTCGTCTACCTTTCCTTGTCAGAGAATTCCTGAACCTGGTTGAGACATTGAATGCCGCCTTCTTGAAAGAACCAAGCTTTGTCTTTTTCTCATCTTCAGAATTTTCAATGTCAGGTTTCTCAATCCCTGTAAAAGGAAAGTAAATAAAAAAATCAATGCTATTTCAGTCATTCTAAAGGTCTAAATCCCCTAGGTATCTGCAATATGAGAAACATATCATCTGGATTTAATTCATGTGCAAACGGAAGTAAAAAGACGCTTACCGGGTTTAAGGGATCGGCCAAGAGGATCTGACACAGTATCGGTCATGGCCATTGCTTGCACAGTCATAACTCGCAGAAACGCTGCAAAAGCAGGACAATTAAGTATTCATATCACAATGCTCTACCTGATACCCTTTTGTCGATATCCTACTCCTTATAAACCACATGAGCATTCTTAAACATATCATGGCTAACTAAAAATGGTTGGTTCTTTTACTATATCATTCCATCTTTGTTTGTAAGGGCTCCTAGAATATGAACATAAGCCACTGCCAAGACCCAGGTTCATTTAATTTTTCAAGTTTATGGCATCAAAAATATATTATAGCAAATAATTCAAGCGTAAAACTCTACACTACAGCTGGACATTTCCCAATATCTATACCATCATCTGTATAGGATCAGAACTCCATAGATATACAGTCATACATGCAAGTATATTGATCACATTAAGAAAAAGAAAAATCAACCAGAAATCAATCAAGGCAATCAAGATTTCCTACTACTGGACTGGTAAGCAAAACAATATACTAAAATCATATTATATCCACAAATTAAGCAAAAAGTCCTAGGGATAACATACTATGATGCATCATTACACAACTCTTAACATATCCAAAAGAACTTATACGAATTATACCAGCTCAATGTAGAATGAATATCAATGACTGAAATAAAAGGTTTAGAAAAAAAAAAAAAAGAGTTAGAAGAAATGGACGAGACCAAGTACCTTAAACAAAATTGTTGGTGAGCAAAAATGAAGGGAGAAGAGAAATTTCGATGGATGTTATAGAGAAGGTCAATGCTAAAAGACAGAAAGGTCACACGCCAGCATACCCTTTTTTGTTTACTTGTATTTAAGTGATTTGAATATATGATGCAGATGTTTTCTACCACACCATTGACGAAGTCTTAGAAACCTTTGTTGTGTACAACTTTTGTTAATATTTTTGGTGATTGTGAAGGAGTAAAGTAAGGACGGCTGAAGAGAGAAAGTAATGCATGCATGCCACTCCCTCCATTAATATGATATACTCCTATATATCACTGTTTAGTAGGAATATATCTATCTCATCATTTATTTGATGCTCATCATCCTCAACTGTTTTCGTTGCTGATTCTACCCAGCCAAAAACCCCGCGTTACTACCTAACTCAACTTGTTCAGTCCCAGGGGACGAGGGTCTATCTCCGAATGTACTGAACGAAATATAAAAGACATGTAGGATAGATAACACCAAAAAAGACATGTAGGATAAATAACACCAGAAGCACATGTAGGATAATTGATTCCAAAATTTTGGTAACATACTAACATGTACTCCGTAGGATGTTTCAACTCGTTCATAATTGGTGCCAACTTCCATCGCACGAATAATTCGGTGATCTTAATTCTAGCATAACAATTTTCGGTACTAGAAGAATATTTTCACTGAATAAGGAGTACTTCGTACAGTACTTTTTAGAATGTGTGAAGAATCCCAACCCAAA